>JH720316.1:790283-833806 GCA_000231825.2 Tetrahymena elliotti 4EA
TCATTAATTAATTTAATTTGTGGTTTGTCCTATAAGCATATTTATTTCATTATATTCTTTAAGTATTACCAACATTCACTGTTCAAATTTGAAAAGCTTTTTAATCCAAATACACTTGTTTGGCTTAGATTTTGTAAATCTTAGTTTAGATATCTTGATTAGATATTCAAAGTAATTTTTTCACAAAACTTATCTTTAATATAATTCATCATAAGCTGCGAAATATTTTCTACTCCTAATGCTGATATGAAATATATAATAGTTATGAAAATGAATCCTTTATCTGATTATATATGGTAATTTGATTAAATAGCTTCAATTTACAAATTGTAATCAGAATAAGTTGACTTGATTTTTTCCAATACTTCACTAAACATGAAACTTGAAATTTAAATTGGTCTCACTTTTTACTAAAAAGCTTGTAAAATAATTTGTGTTTATATAATCTATCTTTGTAAATGTTAAGTTGAGCTTTTACTTAATTATATGACAGAATTTAAATTTTCTTTTATACATCTAACTAATTCACTCACCTTATCTTCTCTTTTATAAAAATTTGTTTCTAAGTTTTGGACTTTCTAGACTAAACTGCTATCTTCAATACAAATAACTAAACATGGTTCATTGATCATAAAGTTGTAGATGCTAACTTTAAAAAATGTTTTTTTTGATTATCCTAACTAGTTTGAAGAAATGCTCAAAGTCTCTATATTATTTTGACATAAAGATTCCTTACCAGATTATTTTTAATAAATTTAGCTCTATCTTTAACTCAATTTCATTTTCATTTCCTTCAATTTCCCAAACAAATTAGATTTATTTTGTACAAAATCAGTGTAAATAAGAGCATGCTTTTCTAATAAATAATCTTTGAGTGTTTTAAGTTCCTAGTTTCTCTTAATACAATATAAATTAGAGCTATTCATGTTAACATTTTCAATCTAAAATTAGTTTAGGAATTCAATATATTTATCTGAACTCTTATGAATATCAAATTCTTTAGCCTTTTGGTTGCAATCTTATTGATAAAATTAAAATTATTCTTTAGTTAAAATAATTAATTCTTTCATGTAATCTAAATAAAAAGAGCTTATTTCAATGAATATAAATTGTGTTAATAAATACCATAGACTGACATTTTATGAGTTCTGTAATCAAAAGACTAAAGTATGAACAAATTTGGTATGATTTTTTCTGAGATATTTTCCCATTGCTAAAAATTTTTCAAAGAAAGAAATAGCCTTCTATCATTCATATTTTTGAAATATTTGAATGCGATTATGATCAAAATCCACATCCAATAATAGCTTCTAAAACTGTAAGATAGAGTAGAATAATAAGTAATTATAAACATATTTATAATCAAAGCAAAAGCCTCTCCTTTAAAATTATATACATCTACCATCCAAATAATTACTTAAGTCTATTAATTAAATATTAGTATTTCAATCTTTCAGTATAATTAATTTGATTTGATTAATGAATATTCTTGATAATAAATTTTTGTTTTAGAAATTCAAAAAAAAAAATGCTATTACTATCCCTGATAAGTATGGTATTTCATAGCTATTATTGTATTCAAGTTTAATTTCCTGCAGAGTAATGCAAGTAGAAAAAATTAATCCAGGAATCAAAATAAATTATGCATATTTGATTGGTAAGATATTTAAAAGAACAAGAACAAAAACAGATGAAGCAATTTTGCTGATTCTAACTAAATCATATAAAGAATGAGTAATCATATGCACAGAAGTACTTATGATGAGTTCAGCACAAATTAAATAAACAATTTTTAAATTCTACATTTTAAATACGAAAATAAAAATTGAATAAAGATTTTAAATGTTGACATTATTCCTACCAAATCGACCTAAATATGTTTATTTTTGGAAAAAATAAAATACAATTTACTTTTTAAATGTACTCGCTATTAAAACTCTCTTCTAATTTGGCATCAGAGAATTTTGCAGACCACTTAGAAAGGACATTATCTTGATAGTACTTCATTAAATTATAATAACAATAATCTTTCTAACAATAAATGTTATGAAGTTTATCTAATTATTATTTAGCTTAATTGCTAATGCTTATGAATAAATATTGAGCTTTTATTAATTTAAAATAAATAAGTTAATTATAAAAATTGAAGGAACTTATGATAAAAAATCTAATCAAAATCTGTAAATCCAAAATTAAAATAAAATCAACTAGAATACATTAAATAGATAATTTCTTAATTTATGGCAAAAAGTGACTATTTAATTGGAGATTGTCACAATTTTGTGTAGATTTTGATTTACATTAATTTTTTTAATTAAGTAATTAGGTTAAAAGTAAAATTCAATATTTATTTCTTCCAGAAGCAAACAAGCAAGATGGAATTTTTAGGTAATCCAAAATACATAATAAATCAAGTACAAAATTCCCTCAAAAATTTATCATTGAAAAAAATTCAGTAAATTAAATATTAAGAACTATGATTTTTTAGATTGGCAGGAAATTTTTGTTTTGTTTTATTATTAATTTAGATTTACAAATATTTTTATTTAAAACATTCCTTAATTGATATTATTATTCTTGGAAATAAATTATTTATTATCAATATTGTAAGTAATGCTAAGTAAAAAAATTATTTTCTGTATAAAAATTTGTAATTAATACAAAATACCTAAGCTTAAATTGATAGTTAGGTAGATTTATAATTTTCTTTTAATTTACTGTTAAAATTTAATATAAAAAGACATGAAAAATAGTAAGTAGAAAGAATAACCATTATTAAAAGATTTTTAAAATCAAACTAGTGTCAATAGTAATAAATAGGAAAAGTTTTAGACCAAAATTTCTAAGTATTTTGATAAAACTCTACTTGTTTGTGAAAATTGCGTTTTTTCATGTTACTGTTTGTAAATATTAAATTATCATATCCCACTATATAGTGTTTACCTATATAAATATAATATATAGAGCTAGATAATGAGAGGATTACTATTTGTAATCTCCCCCTCCCCCCCCCCCTCCTTATATAATGAAAAAATAAATTATCTGTTATTATACCAAGAATATTTTTTTATGTAAAAAAAACAAACATAATTTATGAAAAATAAAATTATTTTTTTTGATTTTAAATGAAGACAGTTGCAAATAAATAAAAAATTAAAATTCATTAATATAAACTTAAAGTTTGTATTTCTGTTGATTCTAATTTTTGCATTGGGCTTTACATGATAATTTTTTTAGAATTTAAGAGTCCCATATTATGAAAAAATTTATTTTAGGAATATTTGCTGCTACTATATTAATTAAAAGGAGTTTTAGCTAAGTGAGTCATATTAGAATATGATAGATCAGTTTATTCATTACATATTTAATTTACAACAGATTTCTTTAACCCTTTTTTGTCTTATTCTAAAACTGTTATATCAGTCATAAATTGTATTTAGAACATAACACTATCTTCATTAATTAATTTAATTTGTGGTTTGTCCTACAAGCATATTTATTTCATTATATTCTTTAAGTATTACCAACATTCACTGTTCAAATTAGAAAAAATTTTTAATCCAAATAAACCTATTTAGGTTATATCTTCTAAATTTTAGTTTAGATATGTTGAGTAGATATTTAATGTAATTTTTTCACAAATCTTGTCTTTAATGTAATTCATCTAAAGGAGCTAAATATATTCTATGCCTAACACCGAGAGGAAATACATAATAGTTATAAAAATGAATCCTTTATCTGATTGAATCCGCTAATTTGATAAGATACCTTCAATTTACAAATCATAATCTGAGTATGTTGATTTAATTTTTTCTATAACTTCACTAAACATGAAACTAGATATTTGAATTGGCTTCAATTTTTATAAAAAAGCTTGCATAATTATTTATGTTTATATGATCTATCTTTGTAAATATTAAGTTGAGGTTTAGCTTAATTACATGATAGAGCTTAACTTATCTTTAATGCAGCTAACTAACTCACTCACATTATATTCTCTTTTAAAGAGTTTAGTTTCTAGGTCTTAAACTTTCTAAACCAAACTGCTATCTTCAAGACAAATAACCAAACATGGCTCGTTGATCATAAATTTATAAATGCTTACTTTAAAAAATGTTTTTTTTGATTGTCCAAATTAATTGGAAGAAACATTTAGAGTTTCTATATTATGTTGAGATTCCTTATCTTGTTATTTCTAGTGTATTTATTAACTCTATGTTTAACTCAATTTCATTGACTTTAATTTTCTAAAAAAATTAGATTTGCTTTTCACAAAATCTGTGTAAATACTAGCATGTTTTTCTAGTAAGTAGTCTTTGAGTGTTTTGAGTTCCTATTATTTCTTCCTTTTATATAAATTAGAGTTACTCATATTTAGATTTTCTATTGAAAATTAGCTTAGAAATTCAATGTATTTTTCTTAACTCTTATGAATATCAAATTCTTTAGCTTTTTGATTACAATCTGTTTTGATAAAATTAAAATTATATTCCCAAAGAAAAATTGAATATAAATTTTAGTATCTATAAACTAATAAAAAGAGTTTATGCTTATGAATTTAAATAGTGTTAATAAATACCATAGACTGACATTTTATGAGTTCTGTAATCAAAAGATGATAATATGAATAGATTAGGAATGATTTTTTCTGAGATCTTTTCCCACTATTAGAAGTTCTTCAAAGAAAGAAACAACTTTCTTTCATTTATATTTTTGAAATATTTGAAGGCAATTATGATTAAAATCCACATCCAATAATAGCTTCTCAAGCTGTAAGTAAGAGTAGAATAGTAGGTGATTATTATCATATTTATAATCATAGCCATAGCCTCTCCTTTAAAATTATATACATCCACGTTCCAAATAATTACTTAAGTCTATTGAAATAATAGTAAAAATAAAGCATTTAATGTAAATAAGGAGATTGTATAAATAAAGACACTTTTTGAATTTTGTGAAGATGCAAATAAGTAAAAATTTTATTACTATTCCTGATAGGTATGGCATTTCATAGCTATTACTGTACTCTGTTTTGATTTCCTACAGAGTAATGCATGTAGAAAAAATTAATCCAGGAATAAAAATGAATTTTGCATATTTCATAGGCAGGAAATTTAAAGAAACAAGAGCAAAGACAGATGAAGCAATTTTGCTGATTCTAACTAAGTCATATAAAGAATGAGTAATCATATATATTGATGTACTTATGATCAGTTCAATGCAAATTAAGTAAATTATTTTTAAATTCTACATTTTAAATAAGCAATGATTAAATAAAGATTATAAATGAAAGAACCATTTGTATCAGTCAAACAGATATAAATGAGTCTATTTTGAAGTAGATAAAATATAGTTTACTTTTTTATTGTACTCACTAACAAAACTCTCTTCTAATTTAGCATCTGTGAATTATGCAGACCACTTATTAAGGACATTATCCTAGTAGTACTTCATGAAATTGTTAATTTTTACAGCAAAAGTATTCTTTAGTTTATTTAATTAATTACAACTTATTTTTGTTACTAAAGCTTTTTAATTACATAACAATTTTGTTAAAATTTTAAGTAAGTAAGTTAAATCTTAAAATTGAAGGAACTTATGAAAAGAGAAAACCTACAATTAAAATAAACCTGAATTTGGCTTCATTAAAATATCTTAATTTTATGATAAAAAGTGAAAAATTAATTAAAAAGACCATAATTTTTTCATATTGAGTTCAAGTTAATTTATTTATTAAAGTAATTAATTAGTCTTAAAATAAAATTGAATATTAATATGTGTTAATTTCTTCACAAAATAAAAATGAGAAACTTAATGATTTTTAAAACATTTTTCAAATCAAATAAATATAAAAAATAATATTTCTAAACTCATAATCCTAATTATTTCTGATAACTATTTACCAAAACTTATGATAGAAAAAATGCACTTCTCTTTTAAATAAATTTGCCTTTAAATTGACATCATAAACAAATAAATAAAAAACAGAATTCATCTTTAAAGAAAAACTCTTTAGGATAGCAACAATTTCTGGGTAAGAAAATACTTCTGAGTAGCATGGTTGATTGACCATAAAGTTATGGGTATTTACTTTAAAAATATTTTTTTTTCCAAACTTATTTTGCTAGAAACACTCAAAGTTTCTAATTTTTCTCTGCCAAAGTATCCTCTTTTAGGTTAATTTAGAACAATTAAGCTTTAAGATAAACTTTCCTTTTAAAATCTGATTTATTTTGCAAATAATCTGTCAATAAATATTTGAATATTTCTCAGGCAAGTAATCTTTAAAATTAATAAGTTATATGTTATTGCTTCTTGTTTTAATAAGAAATTGAGCCCATAAAATTAAAATTTTCTATCTGAAATTAGTCTAGAAATACTTTATATTTCTCTTAATTAGATATAAAAATCTTGACCATATGACTATAATCTAAATTTATTAAATAATGTTGTCTAAATTTTAATGGTTATTTTTAATTAATAATATTGATATAGAAACTTAAATAATATTCATAAATTTACATTTAATTAATAATATTGATACAGAAACTTAAATAATATTCAAAAATTTAAAACATAATATAATATTTTTTAATAAAAATAGTATAATATTTATCATCTGATGCTTAAAAGATCGCTATTTGTATGAAATACTTTTTATTATGGAGATAAAATATCTAACTATTTATTGTTGTCATTCAAACTAACTAAATATTTATAAAAAGTAAAATTTGAGATTGAATATTTTCTCGATGTTACTACTCTAATTTAAAATAAAAAATCTTAATATTTCAACTAAAACAGCAAAAATATAAAAATGCAAAAAAAAAAAGAATTCTAATAATTCTTTTCATAAAAATTAAAGTCCTTTGTTTGAAAAATTCTATTTATCCTAGCCTTATTCATTAATTTTCATCCAAACTTATCTATGGCTTGTCTTTAAGGCAAATTTACTTCCATGATATTTTAAAAATAATCCCAACATACTATATTTATTTTAAAGTTATTTTTCATCTCAAATAAAGATTTTGAAGTATGATCTTAAATGATTTATTTCTTCATCAACTTAATTTGATCAAATACTTAAAACTAATTTTTCACAAAAATCATCTTAGACATAATCTATTTTGATAAACTAAATATTTTCAGAGCCAATAGCTGAAATTAAACACATTAAAGTTTAAAATATAAAACCTTTATCAGAATTTACAGTTAAATTATTTATTTTTTCTTAAATTTAAAAATTTAAATTTGAGGAAATTATTTTAATTTTATCAATGATTTCCTAAAATAAAAATTCTGATATTTAAATGGCCTTATTTTTTATGCAAATACCTATAAAATGATTTAAACTTATGAGATAGATTTAACAATACTTTCTGCATAATCTACCTCTCTAATTAAATTCAATTTATCCAAAATACAGTTTATCATTTCTTATATTAGACCCTTATTCCATGGAAAATTATCTTTCAATTTCTTCACTTTTTGATAAAAACTAATATCTTCTAAGCAAAGCACTAAAAATGGCTCATTCATATATTACTATGAATTCATTTTACTTTGCACAAAAGAGTTGTAAATATCTGCATGCTTTAAGAGCAAATAATCCTTAAGATTTTTGATTTTGCTATTTTAATCATACTATTCTTTATGAAGTTAACTCAGAAACTCATTATATTTTTCTTAGCATTTATAGATACCAAATTAATTATTATGCTCTTTTATTACAATCTATTTATTTAATAAACCAATAAATAAACATAAAAATAGCACATTAATTTAAATCTTATTTTCTTCTTCCCCATAAAAAACTTAAGCCAAAAATGTATTTGAATAAGCAACTTGGATAATTATTTAAATCGAAAGATTATGAGTTTAATTTTACACAATTTAATATTAGATGAGTTTAAAAAGCGAATTTATGTTTTAAGTTTTATTTAAGAAAAATAGAAAGAATTTAAAAATTACCATAGACTGACTGACATATTGTGAGTTAAAAAGTCAAATTATTGAAAAATAAATAAATTAGGAATTATTCTTTCAAATGTTTTCTCCCACTCTTGAAAATTTTTGATGGCGAGATATAATTTTCTATCATTTATGTTGCGGGAATACTTATATGCACATAAGATAAAAATACAGAAGGAGTAGTTGACACTATAAATGTAAGTGGTTTGTTGAAAATAAATGATAATTCCTAAATTTACTACCATTGCTATCATTTCAATTTAGAAATTTTGTACTTCTACATTCAAAAATTCAGTTTAAGTCTATTTATGTAAAAAAAAAAGCTTCAGTATTTTTAGACTGCTAAAAGTCTTTCAATACAAATATATCAATTAAAAATATGAATTAAATGTTAAAAGGCATATTTCTCAAAGTTTTTGTCTCATTCTTTAACATTTCTATGACATATACTGTGGTAGAATAAATTTATCCTAACATGATTAAATATTAAGAATATTTTATAGGAGTAAATTTTATGAGTAACATGAATATAAAAGGAGCAATTATTTAACTATATACCACTAAGCTTCTTTCAGAAAAAAAAAATAATTATATCATACTAAAAACTATAACTTAGACGCATATCAAATAGGTAATCTTGAATCTCTTTTATATTTAAATAATGATTAGTTAATTATTCAGACACTGATTGATACAATTTATTCTCAATTATAAATCATTATTAAGTTACATTTGAGAAACAATCTCTATGAAAGCTCTTTTCTAATTCACTATCTTTTAATTTTGCTGACCATTTCTATAAAATATCATCTTTATAGTATTTCATCGTAAAGTGTTTTATATTTGATTAACAATAGTTCTTTAATTTAATTTAGTTAGTTAGTTAAGTTAGTAATTAATTTTTTAATTTTTATGATTAATAATAAATACATTTTACTTTTTTTAACTCCTTTATCAGAAATTTATAAACAACTTACAAAGATAACTAAGACTTAAATGTCCCTAAAAGAATATTATTTGGATCTATATTAGTTATTCTTTTATTATATATTTTTAAATGTTCTTAACTAAAATCTGATATTAATTATTATGAAAAATACTGTTTTAAATAACAAATAAAATTTATGCTTACTATTTCAAAATAATATTTTAAAACAAAAAAGTTTTAAAAATAGTTTTTTAAATGAAAATAGATGTGAGGTATTTTTATATTTAGGAAAATAAATTTATTAACTAATAGCATCAATCATAAAATTTATATCTCATTAATTGTAATTTAATTTTTTGTTTCTGATGAATCTAATTTTTGCATAAAACTTTGTGTGACCTTATTTTTAGAATTTAAGAATGATATGTTTGGAACAAATTTATTTTAGCAATATTTACTGCTATATTAATTCAAAGGTAATTTAGAGAAGGATACCATGTTAGAATAAGATAAATCTGTTTTTTCATTACATATTTAATTCAAAATAGATTTTTATTCTTCTTTTTTCTCTTATACTAAGACTGTTATGTCAGCCATAAATTCTATTTATAACATTATACTATCATCATTAATTAATTTAATTTATGGTTTGTCTTGCAAGCATATTTATTTCATTATATTCTTTAAGTACTACCAACATCCACTATTTAAATTAGAAAAGCTTTTTAACCCAAGTAAACTTATTTGGTTTAGATCTTCTAAATTTTAGTTTAAATATCTTGATTAGATATTCAAAGTTATTTTTTCACAAAGCTTGTCTTTAATGTAATTCGTCTAAAGAAGCTAAATATTTTCTATACCTAAAGCTGATATGAAACACATAATTGTTATGAAAATGAATCCTTTATCTGATTGTATTTGCTAATTTTATAAGATACCTTCAATTTAGAAATCATAATTTGAATATGTTGACTTGATTTTTTCCAGCACTTCGCTAAACATGAAACTCGAAGTTTGAACAGGTCTCAATTTTTGCAAAAAAGCTTGGATTATAATTTATGTTTATATTATCTATCTTTTTAAATATTAAGTTGAGCTTTCACTTAATTATATGATAGAACTTAACTTTTATTTTACAAAACTAATTAGCTCATTCACATAATCTTCTCTTTTTAAAAAATTAGTTTCTAATTTTTAGACTTTCTAAACCAAACTGCTATCTTCAAGACAAATAATTAAACATGGTTCATTGATCATAAAGTTATAGATGCTTACTTTAAAATATGTTTTTTTTGATTTTCCAAATTAATTGGAAGAAACACTTATAGTTTCTATATTCTCCTGATAAAGAGTTTCCTTATTTGTTTAATTCTATTCAATCTAATTTTATGATTTACTATTTTTAATTTCGTTCAGTTTCCCAAACAAATTAGATTTATTTTGTATAAAGTTATTGTAAACATGAGCATGTTTTTCAAGTAAGTAATCTTTAAGCGTTTTGAGTCCCTAGTTTTTCTTGCTTTAATAAAAACTAGAACTGCTCATTTTCACATTTTCTAATTAAAATTAGCTTAGAAATTCAATGTATTTATCTTAATTCTTATGAATATCGTATTCTTTAGCTTTTTGATTACAATCTTATTTGTTTGATAAAATTAAAATTATTATTCTAAAGAAATTTTAAAAATAAATTATTATTTCAAGTAATCAAATAGATTTATAAATTAATATCGCAATAATAAATACCATAGACTGACATTTTATGAGTTCTGTAATCAAAAGACTATAGTATGAATAAATTAGGAATAATTTTTTCAGAAATCTTTTCCCACTACTAGAAATTCTTCAAAGAAAGAAACAATTTTCTTTCATTTATATTTTTGAAATATTTGAAGATGATAATAATTAAGATCCACATAAAATAACTGTTTCTAAAGGTGTAAGAAAGAGTTGAATAGTAAGTAATTATAATCATATTTATAATCATAGCTATAGCCTCTCCTTAAAAATGATATAAATCTATCATCCAAATAATTACTAAAGTCTATTAATAAATTAAATATAAGTATTAATAAAGTATTTAATACTATTAATTATATTATCTAAATAAAGATAATAAATTGATGATGAAATCTAAGAATTAAGCATGTTATTACTATCCCAGATAAGTATGCCATTTCATAGCTATTTGTCTCCTCCTCTTTTATTTCTAACATAAATACGCATGTAGAAAAAATTAATCCTGACACAAAAAGGAATTGTATGTATTTTATTGGTAAGAAATTCAAAAAAACAAGACAAAAAGCAGAACCCGTAGCTTTGCTGATTCTAACGAAGTCATATAAAGAATGACTAATCATATGTATAGAGGTACTTATAATCAGTTCGATGCAAACCAAATAAATTATTTTTAAATTCTACATTTTTAATAAACAATGATTAAATTGATATTTTAAGTGAAAGTAGCATTTTGTACAAAATAGATCCAAATTTGTTGACATTGAAGGAAATTAAATACAATTTACTTTTTAAATGTGCTCACTTTTAAAGCTCTCTTCTAATTTAGCATCTGTGAAACTTGCAGACCATTTATTAAGAACATTATCTTGATAATACTTCATTAAATTATTATAAATTTTAGAACAAATTTCGTCTTAAATGTATTTAATTCTTACTTATTTTTTTTATGAAAACTTAAAAAACTGCTATTCAGTATAGCTCAAAAAAATATTAGTATGCTAGTTAATTTTTAGATTGATAGCGCATAAATTAAATTAATAATTAAATCTAAAAGAATTACTAAAATTAAAATAAAACTCAATAATTTCTTTTATGTTAAAAGTAAATAAATATTTAATTCAAAAGATTCACAAATTTGTGAATATTTGAGTAACTTCTTTTTTTAGTTAAGTGATTTTGTTTAAATTAAAATTTTTAAATTTAATAGCATTTGCCTTATTTAAAAACAAAAAAGATGAAATTTAAAGTTTTATAAAATATAGATTAAATTAAATGGATAAGCAAGTAAAATTAATTAAAAGTATTGAATAGATCAAAATAAGATCATTTCATTCACCTTAGAATTTTTTCCTACTGTAATTAATTGAGATTTAAAAAATTTTTAAGATGATCTTAAATTAATATCTTTATTAGTATTAATAGCTAAACTTTTAAATATTTAAAAATATTGTTTTAGAATAAATATGAAAATAAAGGCATTTATTATATTTGAGTAAATAAATATTATATTTATTAAAAAGTATTTTTATATAGAAAAATATCAAGATTTTTATTGACAATATATGATCATAATATTATTTTTTTTCATTTGTTCTATGTGTTTGCCTATGAGGATGATAAATTTATTTATAAATCTCATATATTATAAAATTTGAACTCATTTATTGTATCTTAAATTTTGTGTTGAATCTATTTTTTACATGAGACTTGGGGTGGCCATATTTTTGGAATTTAAAAATCCTATATTAGGGAAAAGTTTATTTTAGGAGTATTTACTAATATATTAATTAAAAGGTATTTTTGATAAGTGTGTCATGTTGGATTGTGATACTTTTATTGATTCATTGTATGATTAATTTAAAGCAGATTTCTTTTATCCTTTTTTGTCTAATTCTAAAACTGTAATATCAGTCATAAATTCTATTTAAAAAATAACACTATCTTCATTAATTAATTTAATTTGTGGTTTATCTTGCAAGCATATTTATTTCATTATATTCTTTAAGTACTACCAACATTCACTATTCAAATTTGAAAAGTTTTTTAACCCAAGTAAACTTATTTGGTTTAGATCTTCTAAATTTTAGTTTAGATATAGAGATTAGATATTCAAAGTAATTTTTTCACAAAGCTTGTCTTTAATTTAATTCATCTAAATAAGCTAAATATTTTCTATACCTAATGCTGATATGAAACACAAAATAGTTATGAAAATGAATCCTTTATCTGATTATATTTGCTAATTTGATAATATACCTTCAATTTACAAATCATAATCTGAATATGTTGACTTGATTTTTTCCAACACTTCGCTAAACATGAAACTCGAAGTTTGAACAGGTCTCAATTTTTGCAAAAAAGCTTGTATTATAATTTATATTTAAATAATCTACTTTTATAAATATTAAGTTGAGGTTTCACTTAATTATATGATAGAACTTAACTTTTATTTTACAAAACTAATTAGTTCACTCACATAATTTTCTCTTTTTAAAAATTTAGTTTCTAAATTTTAAACTCTCTAAACCAAACTGCTATCTTCAAGACAAATAACTAAACATGGTTCATTGATCATAAAGTTATAGATGCTTACTTTAAAAAATGTTTTTTTTGATTTTCTAAATTAATTGGAAGAAACATTTAAAGTTTCTATACTCTCTTGATAAAGAGTTTTCTTATTCATAAATTTAATTTTATGTTTTACATTTTTTCATTTGCTTCAATTTCCCAAAGAGATTAGATTTATTTTGTATAAAGTCATTATAAACATGAGCATGTTTTTCAAGTAAGTAATCTTTCAGTGTTTTGAGTCCCTAGCTTCTCTTACTTTAATAAAAACTAGAGCTACACATTTTCACATTTTCAATCTAAAATTAGCTTAGAAATTCAATATATTTATCTTAATTCTTATGAATATCAAATTCTTTAGCTTTTTGATTGCAATCTTATTTGTTTGACAAAATTAAAATTATTATTACAAAGAAATGTTGAAAATAAATTATTGTATCAACTAATGAAAAAAAGTTAATTTTAATAAGTTAATATTGCAATAATAGATACCATAGACTGACATTTTATGAGTTCTGTAATCAAAAGATTATAGTATGAATAAATTAGGAATTATTTTTTCAGAGATCTTTTCCCACTATTAGAAATTCTTCAAAGAAAGAAACAATTTTCTTTCATTTATATTTTTGAAATATTTAAAGACAGTAATGATTAAAATCCACATAAAATAATTGCTTCTCAAGCTGTAAGAAAGAGTTGAATAGTAAATAATTATAATTATATTCATAATCATAGCTATAGCCTCTCCTTTAAAATGATATAAATCTATCATCCAAAAAACTACTTAAGTCTATTAAAAAATTAAATAAGTATTAATTTTAATCTTATTAATTATTTTAGATGAATAAACATAATAAATTGATGAAGAAAGCTAAGAATTAAGCATGTTATTACTATCCCAGATAAGTATGACATTTCATAGCTATTTGTCTCTTCTTCTTTTATTTCTAACATAAATACGCATGTAGAAAAAACTAATCCTGCAGTAAAGATGAATTATTTGTACTTTATTGGTAAGAAATTGAAAAAAGCTAGAAAAAAAACTGATCCAGCAGTTTTGCTGATTCTAATGAAGTCATATAAAGAATGACTAATCATATGAAGAGACGTACTTATGATCATTTCAATGGAAATGAAATAGATTATTTTTAAGTTCTACATTTTTAAAAAACAGTGGTTAAATAAAGATTTTTAAAAAAATGCATTTTGCATAAAATAGATTTAAATTTGTTTATTTTGAAGTAAATTTAATATAATTTACTTTTTAAATCTACTAGCTACTAAAACTCTCTTCTAATTTTTCATCTGTGAATCTTGCATACCACTTATGAAGAACATTATCCTGATAATACTTCATTAAATTATAATTATTTTTAGAATAAATTTTCGTCTTAAGTGTACTTAATTATTACTTATTTTATGAATGCTAAAAAAATTAATATTCAATTTAGCTAAGAAACATTTAGTAAGCTATTTAATTCTATAGATTGAAAGTGCATAAATTAGATTAATAATTTGTTCTAAAAGAAAACCCTAAATTAAAATAAAACTCAATTTAGCTTTATTAAAACAAAAATTTATTAATTTTATATTAAAAGTGAATATTTATTAAAAGAGATTCACTAATTTATCAATATTTTAGTAAAATTTGTTCATAAATATTGGAACCACTATCATTTAGGAAATTTAGGATCTCTTTTTAAAAATTAGATGAAAATTATGGTTCTAGGTTGAATCAATTTCAACATTTATTCAAATATAGGGTAAAAACTAAAATAATCAAAACCTGTCAATTTTTTGAGAGCCCAGCTAGCAAGATATTTTTTCAAATTTTTTCGAAAAATAAAAACATAAATTTTTACAAAAATTAACAAGATTTTACAATAATTATAAAAAAAATAGCTCTTTGATTTGATATTTGTCATTTCAGAGATAAAAGATTATTATGAGTATCATAAAATTTTTATAGAGGAGTTAACAATATTTCAAACTATTTATTACTATCACTTAAATTAACTATATTTTTAGAAATAGGACTTGGGTAAATAGAATTAATGAATGAAACTGAATTTTTATGAATAGAATACTCAGAATAAATTTTGTGTGTGTTACTTTTTTTACTGTTTTTGGAGATAGATTAAGTTTATCTATTTTAAGTTAAAATAGTAACATCAATGATATACTCAATTTAGATTTTTATTTATTAAGTATCATTCATACTTATTTATGGCTTGTCTTTAAGGCAAATTTACTTCATGATATTTTAAATATACTCCCAACACATCAAATTTATTTTTGAGTTTATTTTCATACCAAACAAAGATTTTTAAGTATGCTCTTAAATATTTTCATCAACTTTATTTGATTGAATATTGAATACTAATTTTTCACAAAACTCATCTTAGACTTTTTCTATTTACAAAAACAAAATATTTTCAGAGCCAACAGCTGATATTAAAGATAGCAAAGTTTAAAGTATGAAACTCTTATCAGAATTCATTTTTAAATTTGATATTCCTTCTTCAATTTGAAAATTTAAATGGGAGTAAATTATTTATATTTTATCAATGATTTCCTAAAATGAAAATTCTGATATTTAAATAGGTCTTATCTTTTATATAAAAGCCAATAAAGCAATTTATATTTATGTTACTTATTTCAAAATACTTTCTGTGTTAATTGTCTTTTCAATTGAAGCTAATTTACCCAAAATAAAATGTATCGTTTCTAATATAAGATCCTTATTTTATGAAAAATTATTTTCTAATTTCTTCATTTTTTGATAAAAGCTAATATCTTCTAAGCAAAGTACTAAAAATGGCTCACTCATAAAAAGTTTATGAATATCAACTTTAAAAAATGTTTTTTTTTATTTATTTTGTGAAATGAAAGAAACTTTTAAAGTTTCAATAACTTCTTAATCAATCGTCTCTTTTGTCTCCTAAATTTGTTATAAATCTAAACTCTTTCTTTTGTGATGGTGAGTTTTCATTGAACTAAATTTTTACTATGAATTCATTTTATTTTGCACAAAAGATTAGTAAATATCTGCATGCTTTTAGAGCAAATAATCTTTGAGATTTTTGATTTTGCTATTTTAATCTTACTATTCTATATGAAGTTAACTTAGAAACTCAATATATTTTTCTTAGCTCTTTTAGATACCAAATTATTATGCTCTTGTATTACAATCTATATATTTTTTAAACATTCCAATAATTAAAAAAAGAGCTCTTAGTGAAATGAAAATTATTTTATTATTCTTAAAAATCATTCACTTATTTTTAAAAAAGTACTAAGTTAATAATTTACTTCAGTATTACTTTTAATCAAATAAGATTACTGGTTTAATTTTTCGAGTCTTCAAAAAAAATAAATGAATTTCTAAAAAAATTGTTGTTTTTTTGTATTTTTAATTGATATTAAATAAATAGAAAGAATTGCAATTTTACCATAGACTGACATCTTGTGTGTTCTATAGTCAAATTACTGCAAAATAAATAAATTAGGAATTATTTTCTCAAATATTTTCTCCCACTCTTGAAAATTTTTTATGGCTAGATATAATTTTCTATCATTTATGTTGTGGGAATATTTATACGCACATAAGATTAAAATACAGAAGGAGTAATTGAAGCTATAAATGTAGCTTATTTACTGAAAATAAATGATTATTCCTAAATTCATTATCATCGCTATCGTTTCTAACTTAAAATTTTGTACTTCTACTATCCAAATTACAGATTAAGTCTATTTGTATAAAAAAAGCATTAGTATTTTTAGATTGCCAAAGTCTTTGAATGCAAAAAATCATTTAAATTTAAAATGTGAAATAAATGGTAAAAGGTATATTTACAATCCCATTCATATAATATATCTCAATGTTTTTATGTTATTCATTTGCATTTCTTTGGCATATACTATAAGTAGAGTAAATCTGTCCTAGCATGATCAAGTATTAAGAATATTTCATAGGAATAAATTTTATGAGTAACATCATTATAAAAGAGCCAATTATTTGCATATAAACCAATGTTTTTCCTTCAGAGAAAGCAACAGCCTGTAAAATACTGAAAAAGATAATTCTGATGCATATCAAATAACATATTTGGAATCGCTTTTATATATTGTTTATATTGAAATAATTATTCATATTATGCTAGTTTATAAAATTTATTCAGCATTTAAAGTAATATTAAGTTACTTATGAGAAACAGTCTACGTGAAAGCTCTTTTCTAACTCACTATCTTTAAATTTAGCTTACCATTTCTATAAAATATCATCTTTATAATATTTCATTTTAAATTGCTTTAGGCTATATTTTCTTTTAAGTTGATGAAAGTAGTTTAAAAATTAAATAATTAATTAGTCCTTTTAATCCTTATTTTTTATTTCTTAGCTTCTATTATTGAAAAATTTTTTTGTTTTCCTTTTTTAATATTTTTTCCAAAAAAAATGAGTAGCGTTATTAATAAGATTAAAAAATTAAATATGTGTGTAGCTAAAAAGTAATGATTACTTTTCCTATTTGATTTTTGTAATTCAAGTTAATAAATTTTTTGATTAAAATTTAGCTTGAATTAACTAACAAAATACTTGAGTTTTCAATTTTTATAAATTACTAACTATTGTAATAATAAAAAAATACAATTTAAGAAAATACAAAAAAATTTCTTTTGATTAAAATTCTTAAAATAGAAAAATATTTAAGATTAAATGTAAAATAATATTGAGATAAAAAATAACAAGTATAGTAATAGATAAATTTGAAAAAAAATTATATATTTTGGATAAAAATTTTTTAAAATGAATCAATAACTATGAACATATTTTGCAAATTTTCTATTTTATTTTTTAATAATTGTTTAATTTAGAAATGCTCTGTAAGTATTTTTTTTAACAAGAATATTGAATAGATCAGGAAATATCTTTTCTTTAATTTTAGGTAATTTTTTAAAAGTTGTAAACAAAATTAGCTATTGGTTTATCAATTTTTGTTAGATCTATTTCTTTGTCTTTGGAGGTAAATTTTACACAAATTTGAGAAGATTAGATTGAATCAAGTCTAATTTAATCTTCAGTAACTTGATCATGTTCTAATTCTTTAATAGTTTAT
Source organism: Tetrahymena elliotti 4EA (assembly GCA_000231825.2). Classification (NCBI taxonomy): domain Eukaryota; phylum Ciliophora; class Oligohymenophorea; order Hymenostomatida; family Tetrahymenidae; genus Tetrahymena; species Tetrahymena elliotti. Next base: position 808,608 of record JH720316.1, read on the forward strand.
ATTAATTTAATGCTACTCTATTTAGATGGAGATTTAAAGCTGTTTTTATGGAGACTTTGCTGGATATTAGATTTTGTTATATTTAAAATGCTAGCACAAGTTGGCTTTTTTAACATTTGAGGAGAAAAAATAAGCTTATCTTAATTATTAGTTAAGGATTATTTTAGTAAATTTACATCAGTTAAATACTCCAGCTTTATTAAAATTGAATTATCTTTCTAGAAGTAAATCTCAGGTTTATCTTAGAGACAGACACATTTCATAATATTTTGTAATTATTTAAAACACATAGAATTTAATTTCTAGTAATTTACTAGATCAAATAAGTTAAAGGTTTTTTCTTGCTCATTTATTTGATCAGAGCTTTTAACACTTATGTTTAAACTTACTTTTTCTGTTAGCTTATCTTTGAATTGGCTGATTTCAATTTAAGAAATATTTTCTAACCCAAAGCTTGAAAGGATAGTAAATATTGATTTAAAAACGTATTTTTTATCAGATAATAGATTCAAATCTTAATATTCGCCAAGGATGTTTATATTTTGATCATTGAATATTAATTTTATTTTATCAATTATTTCACTGAATTAGAATTACTATATGTTTAAAGGATTTAATTTTTGTAGAAAAGATTGAAGGATAAGCTTGAATTCCATAATTTTACGCTAAAAGTTTCTGATGGAAGATTACTTTGCACTTTAAAAAGCTTACATTTTTTTTTCAAGACATTTAACTAATTCCTATACTAAATCAACTTAATTAATTTATTTTTCTTTTAAATGCTGAATTTTTTAAAATAAACTAATGTCTTCCATACAAATAATTAAAAATGGTTCATTCATATTTAAAGGAAAGATCTTAACTTTAAAACACACCTTTTTTTAAGTTTCTTAGTTTGTCATAGATACACTTAAATTTTCTACAAAATCTTGGCTTCTATCACCTTCTTTCTATTTTCCTTAATTATTTGGACTTTATCTAATATTTTTAATTTTCATGTCTTAATATTTTTTTTAAGTATTTGCTTCATTTTCTATATAAAATCTATATATTTCTTCATGTCTTTTGAGTAAATAATCTTTAAGGGTACGTACTCCTTGATTGCTAAAAAATGAGTCAAAGGGCTTTGAAATTGTCAAGAATTCTTCTATTTTCAAAAGGCTTAAGAATTCAATATATTTTTCCGAGCTACTATTAATTTAGTATTTCTTTGCTCTCTGGTTACAGTCTAATTTGTTAAAAAAATACTTAAATTTAAAATATTATTAACATTTAAATATTTAGTAATAATCTTATTGACTTTATTTTCTTTTAAAACTCACTATTTAAAACAATTTTCATAGATTTAATTTATAACCATTCAATACCATTTTTCATTTTTTATCGCATGTAATTAATTACAAAAATTTTTGATTTCTAAGGTTAAAAAATTGATGAAGAACAATTTTTGATGGTATTTTTGATTGGAATATTATTTAAAAAAAGAAGTAGATGAGTTTTTGAAATCATAAATAAATAAATAATTATAAGAATTTCAAGAATTATTATAAGCTTTAATTTGTTTCTTTTTTAAGAATGAATTATTCCCAAGGAGAAATAACAAATAATTTGGGAAATTATATGCTTAAATGATGTAATAATAAATCAATTCATTAAAAGAAATTGTATTTTTAATTATGTAAACAAAATACCATAAACTTTCATTTTGTGAGTTCTGTAATCAAATGATTGCAAAATAAATAAATTTGGTATAATTTTTTCAGATAATCGCTCCCATTCTTAGAAGTTCTTAAGAGCAAGATATAATTTTCTATCATTAATGTTATGAGAGTATTTATAAAAGCAAATAATCATAATGGGTAAAAAGTAATTAATGCTATAATTATATTCTAGTTATTAATAATAAACTATTATCCCAAAGCTGATAAGGATAGAGAGAGATTCAGCCAAAAAATTTTAACATTCAACTATCCAGTACATAACTTAAACCTTTTTATAAATTAATTAATTAATGAACTATTTAATGATATCATCTTAAATTTCAAAAATTCTACTTTCTCAAAATAATAATAGCAAATTTATGTGATAAATTAATTATTAAATAAATTTGAATATTCCATTTACTATAGAGGAAAGAGTTTGATAAGAATTAAAATAAATTAAATTTAACTGAATGATTAAAATAATTATTACAATTCCATTTAGATAGTAGATTTCAGGATTCTTATGAATATTTATTTAATTCACCTTGCAGATAGAGTAGGTAGCATAAATCTATGTAAACATTATTATATATTAAGAGTATTTCTTGGGCGCATATTTTATAAATATCATAAAACAAATACCAGCACAATTTTAAATCAACCTATATAATTGATATCCATCTACAAATATCATTAACATTGTGTTCTACACAATAACTTAAATGGCTAACAAATAAACTAGCTTAAATCTCTATATTTTAATAAAACTTTTATTTCTAATTGAAGCTTTTGCTATATAAAAATACTTAAAATTAAACAAATTCTTTTACCTTAGAATACAAATCAATATGAAATTTATCTTCAACATCCTAATCTTTGAATTTTGCTTTTATTTTACTTAAAACATCATCTTGATAATATTTCATAGAATTTTGTTTTCGCTAAATTGTTTTTGCTTCTTTTTTGTAACAATAATTTGATAAATAATATTAATGAATTAATTATTTCTTTTTAAGAGTGGAAATTATTTATTATGCTTAACAGTTTGCTATAAAAAGGCAATTAAATTAATTTACTCTATTCAAGTACTAAAATAATGTAAATGTTATTCATAAAAATAATATTAGTAAGGGAAATAACATTCAGACGCTAAATACCAAGCTATGATCAACTTACTAACCTAAAAATTCGTTATCATTTTTAGAAATTAAAAAAAATTAAAAACCATACCATTTCTATGTTTTAAGAATATTTGAATTTTTATCTTATTTTAAAGTTAAATGTTTAGATGAATCATTAAGTATTTTTTATTTACAATTTTTTTAATACATAAGTAATTTTTAGTTCTTCTAAGCAATTATTAAGGAGGGGAGGGGACACTACTCTGTTTTAAATTTATATTTTTGTTAAGTCTACCATATAGGTATTATTTTATTTATTTTGAGGTTTAAGTTTCATATTTATCCCTACCAAATATCAGAAAACAAATCTCCAATTTAGATTGCTAAAGTAAATTTTAGAAGTTAATTTTTCTATAAATTTGATAAATATTTTAATTATTTATTTCAATATTTCTTCATAAGTAATAGTATTTAAGTAAAAATAAATGCATAACGAAAAGCAAAATTAAATATATTTTTTAATAATTAGGTTTTAAATTTATTAGTTAGTTTTTAATGATATATTTTTAATTATGTGGCTTTCATAAACTATTATTTCTTTAACTTTAAATGGTATTTATTTATTGAGATTTATATACAAAATTTGCAATAGGTTAGTTATTTTTTACAGGAGTATCAATTTCTCTTGAATGAGATTTTACACAAAATTGAGAAGATTAAATGGAATTTAGTCTGAATTAGTACTCACTAAACTAATCATTTTCACTTTCTTTGATTGTTTACTTAGGCTTTATACTGTTTTGTATAGGTGTGTTTCTGATAAATTTAAGAGTTTGATTCAAAAAGTATGATTTTGATACATAACACACGCTAATATAAGTATGCTTTTTTGATAGTGCAGGTGAATTGATAAATTTATCTTAAGTATTCTTTACATCAGCTAAAAAATCAATTTAAATTTATATTTAAGAATTATCTAACAAGGTTATACTAGGTTTATCATTTAAGCATATTGGTTTCATTATATTTTAAAAATATTTGGAACACATAGAATTTAATTTTTGATAGTTCTTTAAATTAAAAAAGTAAATGCAGATTCATTTATTTATTATCTATTTTAAGCATTTATTACTAGAGTTATTTTTTCTGATAATTTATCCTTAGATGAACTGATTTGTATCTAATTTATGTTTTCAAATCTCAAGCTAGAAATAATAGAAAAAATTGATATAAAAATGTATTTTTTATCTGAAAATATCTCCAAATCTGAATAATCACCAAAGATGTTCATATTTTTATCATTATAAATTAATTTTATCTTCTCAATTATTTCACAGAAATAAAATTATTAAATGTTTAAAGGCTTTAGTTTTTGTTAAAATGATTGTAGAATAAACTTAAACTGCATGATTCTAAGCTAAATTATTCTTATTGAAGATTATTTAGATTGTTAGATAAAACACACTTTATCCTCTAAACATTTTACTAATTCTTAAACTAAATCAACTTGATAAATCGATTTTTCTTTCAAATTTTGAATTTTTTAGAATAAGCTAATATCTTCCATGCAAATAATTAGAAATGGTTCATTCATATGTAAAGGAAATATTTTAATTTTAAAACCTATTTTTTTTTATGTTTCTTAATTAATCATTGATACACTTAAATTTTCTACAAAACCCTAACCTCCATCTGCTTCTTTCAAATATTTTATTGATGAATTTAAGTTTTATATTTAATTTAGGTTTTTGATTTTCATTTTTTTGTACTTAATTTTTGCATTCGAATCACTTTCTATGTATACTCTATACATTTCTTCATGCTTTTAAAGTAAATAATCTTTCAGTGTGCTTATTTTCTTATTTTTATCAAAGTATTCAAAAGGCTTTGTAACTGTTAAAAATTTTTCTATTTTCATTTAGCTTAAGAACTTAATATACTTTTCCTAGCTTTAGTTGATCTAATACTTTTTAGCTCTATCAATGCAATCTTTTTAAATAATAAAAATATCTTATTTTAATACAGAATAAAAATAAATAACTTATTTCTTTAGTAAGAAAAAGTTGATAAATATTTTGTAAAATAAAAATGGAAGAATTGATAAAAAAAATATTTCAAAATCGAACAATAAACCTGAGAGTTTTTAACTACAAAAAGAAAACTATCAATGAAGTATCATTTTTATAATTAGTTAAAAGTTGGTTCAGTGTGGAAGAAGAAAATTAATAGTGTTGTGTTTATCAAGTATTAAAATACTCAAGATTGCTGCTTGCTATACAAAATATTATTTGAATCACAAAAATATTTTACCATAAACCTACATTCTATGAGTTCTGTAATCGAATGACTGTAAAATAAATAAATTTGGTATAATTTTTTGAGAGAGAGATATTCCCACTCTTAGAAGTTCTGTAGAGTTAAGTAGAGTTTTCTCTCATTTATATTATGTGTATATTTATAGAAGCATATGATGATAATAGTGAAAAAATAGTTAGTGGAATAATTATAAGGTATTTGTTAATAGATAGTGATTATCCCAAAACTGATTAACATAGAAAGAAATTCAGCTGGAAAATTCTGACATTCAACTATCCAATACATAACTTAAATCTATTAGTTAATTAAATATTTATTACTCGCTATATCAATCAATTAATAACATTTTTTATAATTTTTTATAGCTTCTTTATAAAATATTATAAATCTATTAACATGTGTGTATTTTATTATTTATTAAAACAATTTTAATACTAAAAATAATATTTACAATTCCATTAAGATAATAAAGTTTTGGATGTCTATGACGATTCATTTAATTTACACTGCAGATAGAGTAAGTAGTGAATATTTAAGTTAACATAATTATATACTAAGAGTATTTCCTGGGAGCATACTTTATAAACATCATAAAAAAAATGCTAGCTATAATTGAGCTTAGGTGGTAAAAACTAAATCCATTCACAATAGCATGGCAGAGACACTTTATACAATCACAAATATAGCAATCAAATTTACCAGCTAGAACCTCTACAGTTTAAAGAAAAATTTTGTTTAAAATATGGATTTCATTTGAAATCAAAGTGAAATATGATTACTTTTGAATGCAAATCAGCATGAAACTTGTCTTCAAAATCATTCCCTTTAAATTTAGCTAACCATTTATTGAGGATTTGATCTTTATAATAATTCAATGAAAATAAATTTCTATTGCTTCGTTTTTCTTCTTTTGTTTAATAATTAAGTAGAGATAAGAAATTCTATCAATTAATTAGTATGATCAATAATGATACTAAATGTGATTATTATTTATACTAATTAAACAATAGATCATATTAAAAATTAATTGTAATTTAAAATGATACATAAATTAATCCTTAATAATCTCAAAATATCAACATCAAAACTTTGCCTTTTATCTTAAAAAATAAATCTTAACTCTATTTAATCTAATCTTTGAATTGTTAATATTATATTATAAACAATCATACTAATGCAGCTCTTGTTTATTAACAATTTTTAAATAAAAACTCTCATTTTCGCACTTAAGTTGATTTACTATGTAAATAAATAAATGTAAAATAATTAAAGCGTTTATTTACTATTTCTTTACTTGATTTACTAACAATTTCTTTCCTCCATCTATATTATTTTAAAAGATTCAAAAATAATTCTAGTTTAATGTTTACAAAAATATAAAATTATTTCTAAATTTTTAGGTGTAAATATGATTTTATTTCGCTTAAAAAATACTGGATAATTCTATTATTATTTTAATTTGATTTTAATTAAATAAATTTGTAAGAGAATAATGTATTCTTGTAATTTATTTAAATTCATATCTTTATATAAAATTAAATACTTTAAAATCTATAATACAATACACGCACACATATTGCTTCTGAATTAACTTAGAAAGTAAATTCTCCTTTTCATTTTATTTTTGTATTTTAGAGGAATTTATAGTAGCATAACGATAAATAAATATTCATATGATATTAATAGAGCTTTTTAACCCCTCAAATTTAAAATCTTAAAAAGTTCATTATTAAATAATTAATTTTATTAGTCAAAATATTTTTGATATTCAATCAAACTTAGTCAAGATATTATTAATCAAAATAAATATCAATGCTGTAAAATTGATTTAGTTTTGATTTCTTAAGTTGGTTGTTTGGTTACTGTGTGAATTTTACAAATGATAAAATACAATTTATTAACTAAGTGACTATATGCAAATACATATAATAATATTTAAAATACAAATTATATTTGGATACATATTTTTAAAATTTTAATATAAATTAGAAATATTGAATTGCTTTTAGATAAAAAATTATTGTTTTTTTTAATTAAATCAAATATTTCTTTTAAATTATGTTTTAATTTCAGGGAAGTATGTCTTCTATGTTTGTAAATATACCTATGCTATATATAGTAGAGTTTTCTTTTTTTGTTGTTTTTATTTCATTTTTAAAGCATATTTTCTGCATGAATTTTTTGATGTATTTCCCGCATCGCTCATTCACAAGAGCAAAGCCTTGAGATTCATAGAAAAATAAATCTAAGTCTTCTTAAAAAACTGTGCTAGAGAAATTAAAAAAATTATTTTAGTTATTTTAGCTCGTGTTAGATTTTTTCTAGATTAATAAAGGAGGCTAGCTGTTTTAACAAGACAAAGTGGGTTTTAATTAAGAAAAAGTCTAACTAAGATTATTCAGTTAAGAAATCGATTGAAAGCGTAAATTATTATAGGCTTCTAATTTATTTAAGTTACTTGTATCTTCAAATGAAAATGTTTAGCAGTCTACTGGGTTGGTATTTTTCAGTTTAAATTTTATTTTGATTATTTCGAAATGAGATTTCTTCTTTATTTTTGTGACTATTTTAGTCAAGTTTTTTAAATTAATTCCACTTAATATTGCCTATATAATCTTGAAGCAATAAAACTGCTCTGATTAAATGGTAAGTTGTTCTTTATTTCTATGAAAGACTAAAATATTATAATCATTATAGAGTTTGAGCAGTTTATTCATTAAATCTCCTAAAGAAAATTTAGAAATCTTCATTTTAACATCTTCGTTGCCTACAGCTTGAGTGATATTTTTACAATATAAAATTTATCTTTATAAGATTTTCAAATTCATTGATTCTTATGAAAGAATATTATTAAATTTTTAAGAGAGACAACTAAATGAGTTATTAAATAAATCAGATTAGAATTCTTTTTGATTCTTTAAACTTTAAAAGGAAGAAAACAAGCTGATGTCTTCCAAGCAAATAATAAGTAATGGCTAGTTGATATTTAAATAAAATGGAACTATCTTTACTTTGAATGTTTATAATTTGTGAGATTGATTTTCTTAATAATAAACTCTCAAATTCTCTCCAACTATATCATTTGATTATACTTCAATATCTTCTGATTTTTTCTTCTTTCTTTCTTAGTCTAGCATTATAGGTTGAATCATAGGAAAAATCTTTTTGTTTTTACTTTTGTCTTGCATGTCTTTGTATAAATCACTGTGCATTTCTAATAGATAATCTTTTAATGTTCGCACTTCATTTAACTTATAGGGGGTACTTATATTCAGAAATTAAATATCTAGCTGCATCTTCATCAAAAAATCAATATAATTCCTCTAACTTGTATGAATCTTGTGTTTCTAAGCAATTTTGTTACAATCTGTTTTAAGCAAAAAATTGATTAATATTTAATCAGTCGAAATTAACTTTAACAATTTCAAGTAAACAAAAAAAATTCAATTCTTAATCACATATTAATCTCTTTTTGATTGATCTTATTTGAAGAAATAATAATTTTTTTCTATTAGATTTCTAATGAACTAAAATAGTCATCAATAATCAACAAAAATGAACCAATCAATAATTCCGAAAGAGAAATTTTAAGAAAATTGAATTACCATAAACATCTATTTAGCCTGTTATTGTATCATACTTTTAAACTATGTAATAGTTGGGAAGAATCTTATCAGTCATCTTCTCCCATTACTAAAAATTTTGCAGGGCTAAAAAGAGCTTTCTTTCATTAATATTATGTGAATATTTGTAAAAGACTATAATTTCGCAGACAATTATATAACTTAGAATATAAACATTATCTAAATTCTAATACACTAGTAATATTGTTAAATTTATCTGCATACAAATGCATTCCATAACAAAATTCTAAACCTCTACCATCCAATACATCACTTGTGTCTGTATTTTATTTTAAAGAATTTTATAAATATTTCTATTGGAATAATACAAACTCACTAATTAGATGAGATTCTTAATTAATACTAATATAAATGCTCTTAAAAAAAAATTAGAGATTGATAAATTTGTACATCATCCAATTAGATTTTTAAATTTAAAAAGGTCAAATTACACATCCATTAAGAAAAAATATCTGAAAGTGATTAGTTGATTCGTTTGCTAGAAGTTCTTGTGTGGAGTAAGTTGAGTAAACTTGCATAATCATAACTAAATATTAAGCATATTTGCGAGGAACAAATTTGTTTAGAATTAGAAATATTGTTAGCGCAGACATTACAACTCCTTAATGATATGTAAATCCATCAGAAATTATTCTACAGATCTGCCAAATGAATTCATAAAAGCACAATGTATAAACTAAATACAACCTCTTTTTATTAGTATAAAGATGTTAATAAATCATTTAGTTGGGTATGCATAAATAAAATTCATAAGAGCTAATACAAAAATATGGAAATCAAGAATTACCTTCTTATAGAGCATTTCAGCGAAGGCATTCTCAATTTTAGGGTTGTTAAATTTAGCTGAAAATTTAGAAAGACAATCATCTTTAAAATACTTCATTTTTCGTTGTATGATTAGCTTGCTTTAAAGAATCCTTTTTTGTCTTTTTTTTATGATTAGAAATTAATCAAAAAAGCTTACTTAAATTTAGGAATGGTATTATTATTTATTAGATATTTATAAAAAAAGTAATTTTATAATATTAGTCGCTAAATACAAGTAAAACTACACTTAATTCATATAAAAACTTACATTTTCAATGGTAAATCTATATGATCTGATATTTGATTTATTTTTGTACTACCTTCAACTCAAGCATCAATATTTTGTGATGCTATTTAATTGATTCATTTTTCATTAATGGTAAAAAGTAATTAATTTTAAAAGATAGACTTTACTTCTCATTTTAATAAATATTTATCCAAATAATTATTATTCAGACTAATTCATAAAAACATTTGATGGATCTATTATTATTTTTAATATAAATAAAAAAATTTAATAGGCAATGAACAAACCCATTTGATAGATTACGAACATAATTTTCAAACAGTAAAAATCAAACAAATTTTTCTCTATTATCTCGTCAAGTTAGGTAAAAATTAATATTTTACACACCAAATTTAAAAAGCTTTTTTAGATTAAATTGAATTTTTGTTTAATCTACGTTTTCAAACCAAAAAAAAACCCATCTTACAGAACAATAAAGTAAGCTTTTAAATTTTAAAAAGGTATAGGAAGGAATTTTATTAAAGATAATTAAACAGAATAATTGCCTCTATGTTACAATAAATTTTGCTATTAATTTAGTGATCAGTCTTAGATATTTGTAAGGTTACATAAAAATATAAATATATTTTTTTGTATTCAAAAATGTACTTAACTTATTTCATCAGTTCTTCACTTGATTTTGATTTCAATATTCTTTAAATTTCAATTAAAAAATCCTATTTTTGAATTTGATGAATGAATGTGTAATCTTCTTTTTCAAATTTCAATAACACTTTTAATAATTTTTGAATGGATAAATATTGATTGAAAGCAAGAACAAATATCTGATTAATTTTAATAAAAATGAACTTTTTATATCGCTTTTATTTTTTTCATTTATTTTGATAAAAATGTTACAAATTTTCTTAAAAATTACTAATAAACAATCAAAGAAGTTTTTTTTAATATAAGATCTTTAACAAATCATATTTTAACATTTTTATTTATTATTTTTTTCATTTTTATTTAATTTTTTCATTGTTAATGTTGTTCAATTTCTCTTTTTATTCTTTCTAAAACAGCAGAGACTGCTTAAAAAACATCCATTTTCTCTATTTTAATTAGAACTCGCACGTCTGCTACTAGATGAAAGTCCATTGTAATTACTCTTAAGAGATTATGAGGAACCGCTGCTTCTTCTACTGTCTTAATAATTCATTTTAATATCCAAGCTGTTCAAGTGTTGATAATTATTAATTTAGATTTTTATTAATTTTATGAAGCAGATTAATCAGATACTAGGCTTAAATTTGTTGTTTTTAATAAATTATTCACTGCAAATTAGATATAAACATAGATTTTTTTATTAGAAAGAATTATAACTCAATTTTTTAAAAATATTTTATCAATTTTAAATAGATTCAATTAAAAATTAAAAATTTTAATTAAAAGACAATTTCATTTCTTTCTTCTCTTTAAAATTTTAAAATTTATTCTATTAAAAATATTTAAAATGGATTTTCATTTTAACTAAAATTAAAAAAATTCTAATATTAAAAAATATTTTATTGATTTTTTTAATAGGTTTAGCTATTTTACACTAATACTTCTTGCATTTTTATTAGGAAATGATAAATGGAATATAAGATATATTTAGAAAATTAAAATACAATAATTAAGTTAGTGATAATTTTAATTTATTATAGGTAGGGTGGAATAGGTAGTATTGATTTAGGGGTATTGCAAAATAGAAGGGACTCAATATTAAGATATTTATATTCAATCCCTCTAAAAATGAATGAAAATAAAAAATCCTGCGAATTTAACCAAACCCTTTGTTATTTTAATAATAATTAAACCTTTGTAAAGGTCATTCTCTGCAATTAACACAAGTACCAATAAGGTTAACTTTTTTTGCTCTGCAGTAATACTTAGAAATTTAAAAGAGATCTCCACATTTAGTACATGCCAAGTCAAGTAGAGATTTTTGGCAAAGACTTTAACAATTTTCACAGAATGTATCTGTTTTATTCTTTTTATTTTCAATTATAATATTTCTTCTAGTGAAAAAGCATTTTTTGCAAAGACAGCATTGAGTTCCTACAAAGGTATCTAGCTGTTTCTACTTTAACTTTTCTTCTTCTTCCTACTTTTGTTTTAAAATATTTTCTTCCTCTTCTTATTTTTGCTTTTATTTTTCATATTCAGCAATTAAAGCAAGTCCTCTTTTTTTCTTTTACTTTTTAGGCTTTTTATCGTTCGCTTCTATTTCTTTGGGATTTTCTTCTGTGATTTCTTTCTACTCAACCACTTCATCTTTTTTTAAATACTAATCTAATCCATAAAATTCACTGAAGAAATCAAAATTATTAGGGATTTATCCTAGCAAAATTGGGTGAATAAGGTTAAGTCTTTCACAGTACTCATTGCAGTGATGTGTATGGAAGAATTTAAGCATTCCTTCATATCCAAGATCTCCTTAACCATAAAGCCTGGATCTGTTTTTAGTATGAATCTAAGGATCAGTAAGTACTCCTAAGTCTGCTCCTTGGATATCTACAACTAAGAGTTGACCCTATGAATATTACCATGTAAAATGACTAAATGCTTATGAAATTTAATTAAACTAAGAGCTCTCTGATTAACTTGTCCATCCTGCATTATTATTATACTTTTAATAATCACCTTCGATGTAATTTTCAACAAAATAGTATTTCAAATCTTTGTTGTGATGTCTTAGAACTTCATAAATAGAGCTATCAACAAAGTTAATTAAAATGGGAACCTAATTATTTTCAGAAAATAAATATTAATTTGTATTGTTTTTTTAAGTTAATTTAATAAATTACTTCATCATGATCAGTTGTTTTAAGCAACATTCTAGAGTTGAATTCATCTGCGAAGTAATGACATGCAATAAGGCTCATAGAATCTCTTTTCATGAGTTCAAAATTTGAGTTATCTTTCCAGTTTTTGTGTAGTTTAGCAACTAATTTTTGATTCAAAACAGTGTCATAAGCATAAAAGGCAAATCTCATAGCTCCATCAGAGAAGTACTTCTTGTAAATTTAAATTTTTGAAGTCAACTTTTACAATTTAATGGCAGGATTATTCCAATCAATTTATTTTTTCTTTTCTACAAAAGCAGTAATACAGATACAGCTGAAAGTAAAAGCTTCTTTGTTAGAGATACTAACATGCCATGAATTGCTTTCAGGCATAGAAGTTGGTTAAAATTTGATGAGTTCTAATTATTCTGGAGTATATTGAGGAATTTCTTCTTCAACAACTCTTGTAACTTCTTTTTTAGCTACTTATGGTTTAAGTTTGGTTTCATCTTCTTTTTATTCTTCTTCCTCATCTTCATCTTGTTCACAAATTGCATTCTTTTTATTATTGTATTTATCTTTAAAACCTCCTACTGTACCTTTAACTGAGTAAGCTAATTCAGTATGAGAAAGACATGCTGTATTTAATAATCCCTTATGAGTTCTTAATACTCTAATAGCTAATTCACCAATTGAGTCATAACCATGAACCTTCTCCTTTTTTTCATTCTATCCAGATGTTCCACCAGCAACTCCAAGTGTAGTTCCTGTAATTGATGTGAAAACTGTTTTTGCAATCACAGCAGACTTCTCTTTTGATTCTTTATATCTTACATCATTTGATTATCCGTTTAAATTAATTCTGATAATATCTTTTCCACATACTTTTTTGTAAATATCTTAAAAGATGGAATACATTTAATTAGTAGAACTATTAATATCTAATACTGATAATTCAATATTTCTTTTGGCTATTGTCTCTATTAAACCTTCTATGTTTACTCCCTTAGGACAACCTTCAGGATAATCATCAGCTGTTGAGTGATACTTCTTACCATGGCAAGGAGCATCAGCTATGATAAATAAATTCTTTGTTTTGCTCATCCAACCTTTATTATTAGTCACAATATATAAATTTCTTCTTAAAAATACAATTTTATTTACTTAATTCATGAACTGCAGTGTAAAGTCCTCCTGCTAAATCTTCAGGACCATCTCCACCGCCTGTAGCTTATAATTTTCCAATGAAACTTTCAAGATTTTCATAATTTGATGATATGAAAGGAAATTTTTCTATTCTATTAGTATCACAATGATCACGGTAAGCAACGAAACCAGCTCTAAAAACGCTTTTTGAGAATTATGATTTGAGTGTTTTAAGAATATTTACAATTTAATTTTTGCATCTTTGAATCCAACTTCCCATAGATCCTGTACAATCTAAAACAAACACTATATCACAAGACTCATCATTATTTATTTAGGTTTAGGTTTGCTCTTAAACTGTGTTTTTAATTTAAAATTATGTAGCCACTATATCTCTGTTTATATTTTTATTAACACTGACTACTTTTTTTACATAAGGAGCATAAGGTAACATAATTTTAAAGTCATCATTCATTTCCTTTAAATTCTAAATAAACAGTTAAAAGTCCTTGTCTTAAATCTATTCCTCCATTTCTTTTAAGATTTACAATATTTCTTTATGATTAAATGGTATTTTCAACACTAATATATTGATTGTATAATTTAATTTGGAATTATTAGTTTACTTCAATTATTATCCTTAATTTTTAATGCGTTAATTATTAATTCTTTCAGATATTAAATCCTAATTTATCTATAGACACAAGAATATTTATACAATTTAATATTTATAATAATTTCTTTTAACTATCCACTTTAATTATCGTTTAAATTCTTAGTGAGTCTTATTAGAATTTATTGGTATTGTTTATTTCTATTAATATTTAAAACTTTTCTAAATTCAAAATTAAAATATTTATGTCTTTTAATGGTTTTTAGTTAATTACTTAACTAAGCAAGTAATTATTTTTCTACTGAGACATAAATAACAAAATTCAAAAAATATCAAAAATATTTTAGAAGAAGATCATTTTTAAAATTTAATTTTGAAAATAAAAAAAAATATTTGTTTCTCTTAAATTTGTCATTTAATAATTAATTCATTTGTAAAAAATAAATTATTTTTTCTTAAATTTACTAAAAACTTAAAATTTTAATGAAAAAAAATATGAATTTATTAACACAAATATTCTCTTTTTCCTTCAAATTTTGGGTAAATTAATTTTTAAATAATATTATTAATGTCAAGTAGATTTGCTTGTAGTTGTCTATAAATTATGTAAAATAGTTATCCTCTTTTCTCATTTTTGATAAAAACAATTTAATTTCAAAAGAATTTATAAGAAAATTTCTAAAATTTATTTTATTGAAATAAAGATAGAAATTAATCAAAATATATTTTTTATCTCAAAATGTGGCAAAAATCTATTGATTCTTATTTTCAAGGTCAAAAAGCACAAGAAAATCATACATAAATTTTAATTTCATTATAATAAATAGACAACTTTATTTTATCAGTTTAATTTAGGTTTGAATGTGATAAGCACTGGAATAACTATTTATGCAATTAATATTAAATTATTTCTTTAGAATCAAGATAATATCTTTCAATAAATTCCTATTAAAAGGATAATTTAATTGAAAAAATTTAAGTTAATACACTATCAATATTTAGATGAAATAAATAAAAATTTTTATAGAGAAATAGAAAAAAAGAGCAAAAAAAAGAAATTTTGGTGTTTTAAAATTGTGAAAATTGATCTATCAATTAAAATTTTAATTTACAAATAATATAGCAAATTATATAATTAGTTAATATAATTAATAACTTTAGATATATCTGTAAAAATAAGTTACTATCAATTTAGACCTTAAAATTCAATAAAGGAGAAAAAAATTTGAAGATAAATGATACTCTTATATTTAGTAGATACTTTTTTTAATGTATTTTTTGCATTGATATTTGATAATACATAATCATACTGAATGATTAGCTTTAATTTATTGCTAGTTAGTTTCTGTTTGATCAATTAATTATTTAATTAATTAAAAGAGCTGAGCTAAAATTTTTTATTCAAAAAAAATCTAGCAAGTGGATTATAAACATAGAACAGCCTTTTTTAAGTTTTGAAAGCCCTTTCATAATAGTTTTTAAGATCAATAATTTTGCTCTAAAATCTATGGAAATAAAATCAAGATAAGTTATTATATCTAATCAGGGAGGTTATTATTGTATCAGGATGTTAAAAATTAACCATCACTAAAAAAATAATTATTGAAAGCCTAGATCTTTTGAAAAAATAATGAAAAATGAACCCTTATTTATCCTTTTTATCCTTTTTTTTAATTCTATCATTTCAATTCTAGTATTTTTTACTCACAATTAGACTGAATGATACATTTTTAATGAGTAACTTACTAAAAAATGTTTGTTTTTTGAGTATTCTGTAATAAAAGTAAAAGTGCTTAATTTAAAATGGTCATAAAATAAAATATTATTATGATTTTTAACAAAATTGATTTAGCTTTTTTAGATAATTTAAAGTATTTTTGAAGATTTTTTGATATAATTTATTTTTTAATCTTTCTATATAAAAGGAAATAACTAAATTAAATAGTTTTGAAGAACTAAAATGTCTTTTATTTTAAAATTTGTATATTCATTCTTTGATTTTTGTGGCAAAAGAGTCAGCTTTGTTTAAAAAATTTCATTTAAATGCTGAAATTATTAAAATTGATCAAGCAAAACAGAGATAATGTAAATATTTTTTTGAAAGGATTGAAGGAATAGAGTTTACTAATTAGCATTTATTTAAGTATACAAAATTTTGAAAAATAAATAAATGATTTAATTAATCTGCTCTGATGAAAACTTGCCAATTTGCTAGTTGTAATTTAATTATTTATTTCTTTTGAATTATAGACAGCCATAGATTTAATTTAGAAAATAGATAAGTTTTTTGAACTAATTGATGTTATATTAATATAATATGTATATATTTACAAAGAAGAAATACTAAAGAAGTGGTATTGTATAAAAAATTTGTGTAAATTATTATAAAGAAATTGACTAATTTAAGGATATTTTCTAATTTGTTAGTAATGTTTATTGATTAATTTGGGAAAAGAGTTTTAAAGGGAATTTTTGAGTAGTATAGTTAGTATTTTTGAATTTGGTACTATCAAAATTTGAATACGTCTGATCTGATTTTAGTAGGAGAGTCACAATCTTAAAGAGAGTAAAAATAATTAAATAACTAGCTGTGTTTTGACATCAAATTATCATAAATTTTTCTGTTAACTGAGTTGCGTTAGTGAAGGTCACAAACATTTTTAAGTTTTTTGTTAATAGCTCTATCAATGAGAATAAACTATTCTTTATACTAGTTAATAACATCCACAGTACGTGCAAAGATATCTTTCTTTTAGGGACTATTAGTAGATTTTAAAAGTTAGCTTATCACTATGCAATCCTCTTCATGAGTACTGTCCATAAGAGGTTTAGCTTGAACATGAGCACATTTATATAAAGTTTCTCTAAGGTCAGATAACTTTTAGATTAGTGAGTCGAGTCCTTAATTTACTTCAAAGCAACACATTTTAAAAATTTCAGCTCCATTTTTTTAAACATAGTCAAAGTTGTTAATCATTTTTTATTATTTTTAGTGAGTTTTGTTTAGTATGTGTGTTAATATGTTTCTTTCAAATTTTTTATTTAATAATTTTTTTTGAATTAATTAATAATATTAATTTCAAGATTAATAAAAATTTAAGCTCCAAATCAATAAAAAATAAACCAGCCTTCAAAAATCAAGCATTAAATAAAAAACTTTTTATCAACTTTAAGTCATCTCAGAATTAATTGACTCTTCTTACCTGAAAACGCAATTAATTTTTCTCTCTTTCTTAATTTTAATACCAATTAAAAATTTGTTTAAGAAAATATACATTCATAAATAAATTATCAATCAGCATAGATATAGATAGATAGAGAGAGATGTATGGTTTTTAGTGCCTATTGATTATTAATTGCTGAAATTAAAAAACTGATTTTTTGCTGAGTAAGTCTAGACTATTTTCATTCTCATAATAAAGAAGTATTTTTTAAAACAACTTAGAGCTGACGAATATATTTTTACTCAACAATTTTTTCTGCTTTTCTTTCAATATTATAACAAATGTATGAATAATCTTTTAAAAAATATTACTGAGCTTTATAAGAAAGTCAAAAATACTTTTCTCAAAATATAGCAAAAAATAATGTAAATCTAGATAAGAATATGAATATCTATTTTTAATCTTAAATTTCCTTTTTTTAAGTATTTTATTATCTATTTAAACTATCATTTTCTTTCCTTTCTTTCTTCAAATTTAATGATATGATTCAAGTACTTTTAAGAGTTTGATATCATATCTTTTAAAATAAAGAACCATAAATTAATTTAATGTAATATGCGAGGAGAAAATATATTTTTATTATTTTTTATTTTCTAAAACCATCTATTGATTTGATGTTTTATAGATTATCAATATGAAGCTATTTTTTACTGTTTATTCAAATATGTAAATAGAAAGATTCTCTAAAGTAAATTTTTGTCTCTACAATTAGATTTATCCAAAAATCAATTTTACTTTAATCAAAAAGTATTTCAACTGTATTGTCAAATACTTATGATTATAAAGAAAGATTATTTTTATTTATAATTCTTACTAATCTTGATTTTTTTATTAAAATGTTGAGAAAAGAGTAAATAGATTTGATGTATTTTAAGTTCTTATACAAAATATCCAAGTATTTATTAGATTATAAATGTGTTAACTTCAAATATCTTAGAATAATTCTATAATGAAATACTTTTTACACTATGGAATTATTGAGTAAATAGTAGCCATATTTTGATTTTAAGTAAAATTTAATCAAATGTGATAGAAAGAGAAAAATTAATAAATTGTTTGCCTTTTCTTTTTTCTAGTACAATTGCTACTCTTAAATTAAAAAGAAAGTTATTTTTCTACTCTTTGGAAGATCTTTGTTGGATAAATAAATTGTTATCCTTTTATATTTATTAAATTTTGCACCAAACATAATTTCACAATTATGATTAATAAAACCTATAATAGTTATTTTTAATAGGCATTAATTAAACGCATTTTTTCTTTTTTTCTTCTCTATTTCTTCATTTTTTTAACGCTTAACACAAATTAAATTTTTTTAACAAAATGAAAATCATATTTTGCTTGCAGGAATTCTCATTTTCTCATAAAAATTCAAAGCTTTTTATAATTTTAATATTTCTCAAATAAATAAAAAAATATTTGCTTTGAAATAAAATAAAATTCTTTATACAACAAATATTACATTCAAATTAATATTTATCTTTTTCCAAAAAAATAAATACACAATTCAATATTAACTATCTAATATAAATGATCTAACTGATAAAAAATGTATGCATGCATAGTTTTATTGTGAAAGAAAAAAAGTAAATAATTATATAAAAGAGGTTTGATGGTGTAATTTTATCAATTTTTTGTATATTAATCCAAACACTGTTCATGCTTTTTAAAAGTTTATTTTTAATCCATATATCAAAATTATATTTTTGATTTTTAAAGCTGGATAACTTCTTACTTATAAAAAATATATAACATAAACAGCTTATTTTTTAAAAATATTATCCTGAAAAGGAATTTACTGATTAGGATTAAATAATTGATTCTACAACAAATTATAAACTTGGTGAGCTTTTAATTCAATATCCTTGTTATAAAAATATATATCCAATAAGATTATTTCGCAACACAGATTCAGCTAGAAAAATAATACTAATAAAGAACAAAAATTCTTCAAATAAAGTTAGCATTTACCTGAAAAAATAAATTACTTTCCTTTTAAATTAACCAGAATTAAATACCAACTTAAAAATTTATTATGGCTATAATACAATTTTGTAATTTTTTTAATTTAATTAATTTGTTATTATCATCATAATGCTTCTTTGGATTTTGTAAGCTTATAAGAAATCAACAATAGATTTTTCAGCCAGGCTGTATTAAATTTTGTGTAAAAATCTAAAAAGAAAATATCAAAAATAAAATGAATAAAAATATTTAAATTTCATTTCCTTAAACAATAATTACTTTATTTAAATAAAATAATTATTTGAAAATAACTGTTAATGAAATAAATTTAAACATACTAACATCTTATTTTTTGATAATAATATATCAAAAAACTGGAAAGAAATTGCGCCTGCAAGTTTTTACTTCCAAATTTTTAGAAATTTTCTTTTTCTAAAGATTGTTTTGAATAAATAAGTAACAAAATAAAAAAGAAGAACCTTAGAATGAATTAATCTTTTAAATAAATTTTGAAAAAATGAGAAGAAACTAATAATTAATATAAGTTGAAATATTACAAAATTTTAATTCAAGCATCAAAAAAATAATTTTTTACCTAATTTTTATTTTCAAATCTTACTCTAATACAATTAGATTCAAAAAGAAAAATAATAGTGATATATAGAAATGTATAAATATAAATAACCTATTTTAAATTTAGATATTTTATGGAAAATATTTTTTGATTTTTAAATAAAAACATAGTTCTATCAAATGTATTTGAGCTGGATAAAACCTTCTTTAAAGTACTTTTTTGTTATTTAGTTTGCAATCTGCATTTTTATTTTAAAATTACAAAAAATAGAAATTGATTTGTTTAAATTACATTAAAATAAATTAAAAAATGCATCAGACTAAGTAATAACCTATTCATTAATATCTTTAAAATATTTTCTTATTCTTTCTACTACATTTTTGGACGTTTCATCCTTTCAAAATATTGATATAAACTTGAATTACTTCTTTTATTTAAAATAATTGAACATCTAAATTAAACAATAGCTTCCAATTTTTTTAATTACAAGTTATTACTTACTTCTTAATTTGCAAACAGATAGATTTTTTTTATTTTTCAATTTCTTTAATGATTACTAACTCATTTATATACACTAAATTATAGAAAATTATTTTATTCACATTCAAATAAAAGTATCTGAAATAAAAAGAGTTGTTGCTTTTAAAAATCTCTATTGGGTAAAGGTTACATTAAAAACTAGAGAACTTGCTTTTGGTTATTAATGATTTACACCCAGTCATACAACTTATTAGAGCTAGTATTATAAAATAAAAAGTAATTTTTTGCAACTATGATTAAATTTAATTTTTCCATTTTCAAGATTTTTCCTCCACCAAAAAATGTAAACAATTTTTAGAAAAGGCAATGTGTTTTTTTATTAACCAGCCATCTATATACTGATAATTATAGAGTAAATATTTTATAATAAACATTATCAAATATGAATCACTTCAAATAATTAAAAGTAAAAAGAGGATTATTTCATTGAAAAATATTTTAAAATATTCAATTTTTTTCCCTCCTTTTCAAAAAAATGCTTTAAAATAATTAATTTATTCTCAAAATGAATTTCTCTCTTATTTCTATCAATTTTAATAATACAAATAATCGATAAAGAAGTCAACCATCATATTTATTATTGTAAATATGAAAAAACATAACGGAAGCTTATAAATTAGAATCACAATAGCTAATAAAAAAATTCTATGTGTAATTTTTTTCAAAAAATATTTTATATTATTGATTAAAATAGAAATATAAATATTATTTCAAAACCTTGTTTAAATCTAGGCTTTTCAGAATTTAATAAGTTGATTAAATCTTACTAATTCTAAAGTCTAAGGTTATGTTAGTTATTATCCTGAATGTTTTCAAACTATTTTGCATAAATAAAGAGGGGGATAGCCTCATTAGACTCAATTTTTTTGATGAGATTTTACTGTTTTTCATTTATTTTTTATTTCATTTTCAGCAGTTAAATTGCATAGTATGTAACTCCCCTAAAAATTCTAAAAAATACAATGTAAATATTAAGACTTGTTTATAAAAACTCTTAATTAAATTGTCTAAAATCTGAATAGACACTACCAAAATAAAAATTATAATCTAATTATGTCTAGATTATATTTACTTAAAAATGATTGATTACTTAATTTAGAATTATAAATTTGGAAAATTTAATTATAATTAATCTAATCTGATCTCCAAAAAATGAGTAATAATAAGAGGAATAGTTTTTTTTGCCATTATTATCACACTAATCAGGGCTGCTGGGCTGGTCTTAACTGTAAATACATTCATGGTGTTAAAATGTATTATTGTCCAAATGGTATTAATTGTCCTGTTAAGGTTTACCATGAAATGCTACCTTCGGACAATAAAGAAAGCTCTAGAGAAAGAGATCATGATAAAAATGTATCTGTTAACGAAAATAGGTATAAAAAGTAAAGAAAGAGATCATTTTTTATTACAGAAGAAAAAGAAATAAAGGATGCAGTAATTCATCCATCAGATTAAAAAATGTTTTAAGATCTCCCTGAAGAAATAAAAAAAATTCTTAAAGAAAAATATTCTAAATGCTAAGAGGCCACAAACTTTTTCTTAAAATATTACTAATTATATTCAGATTAATAGTAGTTTTTGCCTATTTATAAAAGAATGTTTCCGAGCACTGAATTAGATCTATGCTTTATAGTAGATTGTACTGGTTCTATGAACATTTGGATTAATTCTGTTAGGTAAGAAATATCAGGTATAACTGCTGCAATAAAGTATGCATTCAAAACTGATCAAATTAGAATAAGTTTTGTAGGATATCGTGATATCAAAGATAGCGAGAGATTTATCATATAAAATTTTACTTCTGATCTAAACTAGTTTAAAAATTTTGTAAGCAAAATATAAGCTACTGGTGGTGATGATGAACCAGAAGATCTTGCAGGTGGATTTGTTTACGCAAACTAACTTTTCTGGAAAAACCAGGCTAAGTTAGCTGTTTTAATCACTGATGCTCCTGCTCATGGTAAACAATATCATGGATAAGATCAATTTTATGATAACTATATAGATGGAGATCCCTAAGGAATAAGCTTGAAACAATAATTTAAAATTTTACTTCAAAAAGGTGTTTAAATATTTGTTGTTGAAATCACTTAAGCTACTAAAGTAATGTTTGAGAAATTTTAGTAATACTAATAAGACTATTCTAATTAACCACTACAAATATTAAAATTAGGCAATTCAACTAAAGGCTTTTCATAATTAGTTACTTAGGCTGTTTAAAAAACTATGACACAAACGTTTACATAATTATCTAAAGAAGACCCTGATGATATATTTTATAAAGTGCTCAAAATTTTGCAAGATTAAAATACTGCGTAGAGCATTTAGGTCTTAGACAATCTTAAATTCCAACAAAATAAAGAAATATTAGATAAAAATGAAATAAAATCATAAGATTTAGATGGTAATAATTACAAAGAATAGTAATATATTGAAATAAAGCTTAAAATAGAGAAATCAGATAGTTTTAGAGATCTCAACCACTAAGTACCTTATGATTCAGTTTGTCATACTTACTTTATTGTTGAGGATAAAGGATCCCCCATTAATTGGAAAAAACCTCTTGTGCAAAATTCATCTATCAAGACTACTTTAAAGATAGATTCTGTTCCGTTTGCAGAAGGGGCAATGAGGTATGCGTTTTTTGCTTAGGATGACTTTTTAAATTAAAAGTTAGTAGCTAAAGTTAGTAAAAAATATTTTACTGATTAAGAAAAAAACAAGGAAATAATTGTAAAAGATTTAGAAGTACAATTTATCTGCTAACATCTTGTTAATCTATTTAATGACTTAGTTGTTGAGCATGTGGTAGACACTAAGAATTTAAAAAATTTTGTGCATTCTTTTATTTATGCAATTGACCATAAAGATATACCTTACAAGTATTTTTCAGTTGAAAATTATATCCCAGGCGAATATACTAAATTTAACAACAACGCAGGATGGACTAATTTTTAGTTTGATGAATCTGGGCTTCTTTCTCAGACTTTATCTCATTTTTCTTATTAAAAGACAGAAGGTTATTTGATGATTGTAGATCTACAAGGAGCTTAAAATATGTTAACAGATCCTTAAATTCATTGTTTAGATTAGCATAGATTCGGAAGTGGTAATTTAGGTTATACAGGAATGTTTAAATTCTTTTTAAATCATTAATGTAACTAATACTGTGAAGGGTTAAATTTAATAAACCCTAGCAAAGACAATATACCAGAAGATTTAACTTTCTTCTCAAAGAATGTTAATGCACCAGTAAATTACAATCAAAGTGTCTATTCAATGTGTGATTTATGCAAAATTCCATTCAAGACTACTGCCGAATATGTCTATAACTAGAGAAAGAACTGTTAAGAAAAGTATTGCGATGAATGCAATAAAAAAAAATAACAAACAATGATAGCAGGTGTATGCGAAGTGTGTGATAAAAATTTTTAATCATCACTATATTGGTTTATGATGAAAAGAACTGAATTTCCAAAGCTCTGTTCTAATTGCAGAAGAAATAGAAGAGATAAATTGAGAGAAAATTTAACTGATTAAAAAGAAATGATTTGAATTTTAGATAAATTAAAAAATTATTTATTTATTATAAAATATTAATTTTAATTTTATTTAGAATTTATTTTTTAATATTTTATCAGTTAAATTTATTTCTATTTATTTTTTTAGTTTTTCTTGATTCAGAAAATAATTAATATCATTTTAGATTTTAACAATTTTTAGATAAAATAAAAATTTTGTGATTATTAAAAAGCTTAATAACAAATATTTTAGTTTTAGGAGTTCGTTTAATGTTAAAAATCATTAATTTAATATTTTAATTTAAAAATTATAATCATAATTTTATTATGAAAGTTATAAGATTATTGAAAAACTCAACTTCAAAAATACACTTTTATTATTAAAAACTTTTACCGAAATCATAAATTAATTTTATCATTTTTGTTTTTTTTAGTTATTAATATTTTATGGGGAGTTTAAAATAGTTTTGCACAAAAAATTACTATCAAATAACAATTAAAAAATTTTTAATATTTAGAGCATATATTAATGAAATCTTTTGGTGCTCCCATGGGCTCAATTTGAAGAGACACTCAAAAGGTTTTACCATCATTTTTAAAAGTAAAATATTATTTTTTTAAGAGGAAATATCTAATAATCATTAGGCTTAGAAAATTACTGATGAAAAAATTTATTTAAAATAAGAAATACACAATTAACTAAATAAAAAACAAATTAGAAAACGTATAAAATATATTGATCAATTTTTATTGTTTTTAGAAACAATACGTAATTAATTCATTTCTATGGACCTCTATTCTTTTTAGCTACCTTATTAGCTACTGATAACACTGTTTTCTTAATTCTTATTTTAGTTATTTTGATGATGTTAGGTTTTTTATTTTTAAGAATTAACTTTTATCTGATTTGTAGCAAACAGGTTAAAAATTTGCTCAATAGAAGCTTACTTGACTGAATAATTTTCAAC
>JH720316.1:852577-862912 GCA_000231825.2 Tetrahymena elliotti 4EA
ACTAAAATCATAGGCAAGACAATAAAGACTCCCATATTTCCCTTAAGACTTTCTACTAATGGATTTTTGTAATGATCTTGAACAAGCATGGAAGTAATACTGGCCTCAATTTATTAGGTGCTATCTTAAGTAGCATATTTCAATATTTAATTATCTATTATTACAGTTTAAAATATATTAATAATTCTTCATTTCAATAGATAAAATTTACCTATCCAGTTCTAAATTGTTAGAAATCCACTATCTACCCATGTATCTAATTAATCTTTTGTATCTTCGAAGAGGTAATCTAATACATCAGACTTAATGGTCTATGGTATTTCTAAATTATTCTAAGTAGATGCATTGAAAAAAAGACGATACTTAAAAACATTATTTTAGTATGAGTCTATTGAAATACCTAAACAAATATCTTCATTGTACCCACTGGAAGCAGCATATGAAAGCATTTCTTCTGGAGTATTATATCTTTTAGTTTGATAGTTGTAGTTTTATTTAAAAATATTTTCTATAGGAAGTAGCAAAAAATCTGGGCCAATAGTTGCTACATGACCATTTCTGAATGAAGGGTATTCTGAAGATGAACCAGTAAGACAGTCTTTCATATGAGGAGGAATTGGTGCTCCAGTTTTTGAGTTAGTTCCAATAGATTGGTAGTTAGGAGGTAAAATAGTTTTCTTTTATATTGAAATGACATTTAGTAAAGATTAATTTAATAGAAAATTTTATTTACTTCAGGATAAAATGATTTTTTAGGAATAAAATCATCATTGATTAAACCTCTAATTGCTACAAAAATTAAGACCAATAAAAATGGAAGTAGAATTTCGAAAATAGAGCAACACATATTCCGTTTCCAAAGAATATAGTTTTTCTTCATTAACGCTTTTAGATGCTAACTGAATTTCATTTTTTGTTATTTCTTTTTATTTTAATAAGTTTTATTTTTAGTTAAATAATTGAATTATATCAAAATTAGGTGCTAGTATTAATATGTTATTTAAATAAAGAATGGAGTTGTAATAATACGCAAATTAATTATTTAATTAAATCTGTTATGCATCAATCAATCAATCATTTTTCAATTCATTATAATAAACATTTTTCTTTTGAAAAAAGCAAATTAGATAAAAATATAGTTTTTCAAATGTCTATTTTAATTATTTCTATTTGATGTAAAAATTACAAAATTAAATTACATCAAAGCAACCTATTTTTTACCTTAGATTTTTAACATTTACTTCTGATTAAAATTCATCAACCATTGATAAAATAATATGTATTTTTATAAACTTAAACTCATAGTTTTTACTCAGAGGCTTGATATGCTATTATTGCTCTAAAAAATGTAATAGACCTCATACTTGTAAAGTTAAAATGATTATTAAAATAATTTAATGTTTTTCTTTTGCCTATTTTTTTATTGAATTTATAAGTTTAAAATGAGTTTGTTCATTGAAATTCTTGGCAAATAAAATAAAAAAACTCTATTTAAAAAAAATGAAATTAAATATGAGTATTACTGAAACTAAAAATACTAAAACAAGTAGATATTTATGCTAAAAAACTAATGATTATTTTATTTATTTAATAAAATAAAATTCATAAAAATAGTATTCTCATCTAGAAATTATAATAACTTACTAAAATAAAATTAATTTATAAAAAAAAGGATATCTATCATCACAAAAGAAACTAAAAAAAATAAATATTTTAATTTTTTGAAGAGTTAAATAAGATAGATATTAGAAATTTAAATTAAATTTCAGTAAACCAATAAAATTACATTAGCAAATTTAATTAAATTGGAAATAAAAATGTTAAATTTGATAAATCCCATTTGGCATTACATACAAAAGTTTGCATCTTAACTTTACTTTGATATTTCTTCTTTGATTTTCACTAATCTGTAAAATTAATTAGAACGTCTTACTTTTACTACCTATTTCTGCCACTAGTTTATTTTTAATGAAATAGATTCTTTTCAAATTGTGATTCTATTAATTATAATTACTAAGTTGTTTTACTCTTCATAATTAATTTTCAATCGTGAACTAATTAATTTACTGGAATCAATCAAAATAATAGTAATAAAAAATATAAAAACAGTAGAGAAGGGAAACATCGTTAAATCATTTTGGGTTTTTAAAAAACTTATTTGATATGTACTTGATATTAATATGGTTTTCATTGAGCAATACAATTAAATTTCATTTTTTTCAAATTGAAAATATTTAATCGATGCCTTTCTAATTAAAATAAAGAAAGATTCATTCATAAGGAAGTAAGTAAATGAACATATTTTATTAGCTTTGATAAATTCTTATATTTTTTGAAATATAATATTTTTCTTCTATTCCAATTTAATTAATTTCAAGGATTTAGTTTGTAAGGATAAGAATTTAAATTAGATATTTAAAGCCATAAATAATTAAAAAATGTAATCGAGCAAACATTTCTCATATTTCTCATAGATACTGCCTAGAATGACAAAATAAATGAAGTTCCATTTCTAATTTTAATATTTGAAATTTAAATAATAAAAAAGATAGATAAATTAATTTAAGATTGATATTCATAAAAATTGATGATTTTCTTAGTTTTATTAGCAACAAAAAATAGAATATCATTTTAGGATTTTTTAAGAGATTGGAACGAAGACCATTAAAAATTAAATATAAAAATAGATAAAAAGGATAGTAAAGTTATACAATTATAACTATTATATTTAATGACTAAAGGGATTCATATGATTGTAAGATTTTATGAAAAAGCGAATCAAATAGTTAAATTTTTCATGTCTCAATACAATTTAACTAAATTATTTTTTATTATAATAATCATGGTTAATATGTTAATCTTTCATGCATTCTAATGTGTTTTTATCCATAAAGCAAAGCATCTGTTTACTATTTTGCTTAAAGTAAATTTCATTCTTTATACCTTTTTCAATTTTTTTAGCTCAAATCATCTTAAATAAACATGCTAAATGAAATGGTACATATCAACAACTTATAAAAGCAAAGCATATATTAAAATAAGCCAAATAATTACAATTTTTCTCAACCCTTTTTACATTTTATAAGGTTATCTTTTTTATTTTATTTTAGATTTTCTCCTTTATATTTACCGTATAACCTCGAAACTCGCAACACACAGCTTGCAATAAAAATTGAGGTTGAGAAAGAAAAAAAGTACCAATTTAAAAGAAACCTCGCAATTATCAATCCAGTGTGCTATAGAGGTTTTATGGTGTTTTTTGATAAGGAATCAGCTTTTTGATTTAAATTATAAAACATGCTTTAAAAAAATAAATTAAAAAAAAAACCATATATATTCAATTTGATATCAATATATGCTTAATATTTCAGAATATTTAATTTATTTTTTTAACAATGGAAATGAGTATTTAAAGATATTTGAAATAAGATGTTCATTCATTTTTTTATTTATATAAATGGACATAAATTTGAATTAACGCATCTAATAAATTATTCGACCTAGACTTAAATTTTAATTTTTATGATTAGACCTAAAATCTAATAAAAATTAAACCTATGATTATTAATTTAGGTATTGCTCTCTTTTTTATGGAAGAAAATTGATATCTAATAAATTTTTTAAAAATGTGATGTGAACAAAACATAAAATAATCCATATAAAAACTTAAGAATTTATATAATAAGTATAATTATGGTGCTGTAAATAATCTATAAGAATTTAGTTAAGTATGGTTATTTCTTTTGTTATCCATAATTAATGTTTATTAATTCATTTTTGAGGTTTTAGAAGAATTCTTTTATTCAAAAAGAAAACATTTAGATGTATTAAATTAATTTTCATTGTCTTTGTTTTAGTAATTATTTTTTCTTCATTAACTTGATCACTGTTTTTGCATTTAAATCTACTCTATATTTTTGTTTACAATTTCTTTGATATTTACTTGATGTTTTGTCTCTTAGTAGAAATAATAGAAACATCCTACTATGACTAAGAAACTAAACTCAGTCTTTTCTTAATGCTTCTTAATTTATTAATAGAAACCTAATAAGTTAATATTAAAGATCTATTTTATTTGTTGTGTTCTTCCTCTTTTAGTTTTTCTTTTTTAATCTTTCTATTTATAATTTTATTTTATCAGTTACAAATAAAATCTTTAAAAATATTATAAATGCCTTTTAGAAAATCAACTATTACAGTAAATATTTGAATTGCTAATACTGTCAAAACTCTAATCTAAGGCGAAAAAAAAATAATTTTTCAAAATAATGTTCGCCTTATTAATTATTTTCTAAAAAAGTGGCCTTATATTTGAGTGAAATTGAATTAGAGAGTGTTTATGGTATAAAAGATGGTCTTCCTACTATTACCCACCAGATAACATATCTATCTAACTGCTTTCATTTTCATCATCTGTAACTAAAAGGCAGATTGTAACTTACATAATCGTCAATAAAACCTCACTTATTCCATTTTTTGAGTTCGCTGATTTTTAATCTTATGGCTTTACATATAAATAGTAAATAGATAAGAATAAATTCATATCTACAAATAGACATGGCTAAATAAATATAACAAAATAATCATGTAAACTATTTTTCTAGTATGAAGGATCACATTTATATATCTACTCCACTAATAATAGTTTTATTTTTATCTTTTTAGTTCCATTTCTTCTATTTTTTGTTAAGAACTATTTTCATTAGATATCTTAATTGTAGGATCAATGAAATTATTTTAATATTTATCATTCTGTTCTCCATAGGTTTCAGTATGAGGAATAACTAAACCTCCAATTATTGAACCAAACTAGAGCTTTATTTTTTGGATCATTTATATTTTTGCATTTTTTTATGAAAATCATCTCCATAATTGGATATATTGCTACAAATATCAAAATCAAGCAAAACAGAGTATAGCTTATAAATGCAAGAGATTGGTCAAATTAAAAACAATAAAATTAAAAGAGGAAAGAGGTCAGTAGATAAATATAAACACCCAACTAGATCAAAAAACATACAATATTCCTTCTATTTATAGAAAAATTAAATTTATTTTAATATAACATTTTTTGTTAATAACCCATCAACTTTTGATCTTACTTTGAATATAAAATTTGACAGAAGTAATTGTAATGTAGGTTAGAAAGTTTAGAACTCCATTAATAATCAGAATACCAACTGTTAAGGATTACCCTCCACCAAAAAAGAAATTGCTTTTCTTTAAAATTATCTTATTATAGAATCTTAAAAAATAAGTGTACATCTTAACCATTATCTATGAATTTTTATGGGGTGTATGGTTAAGCGTAGCCAGTATCCATGAAATAAAATTATATGGAACTAGGAATAAAAGTAAATTTAATGTTTTAGAAAATAGAGCGGAATGCTTTTATGTTTATCAGGATACCTAATATCTACAAAAAGTATAAAATAGATAAAAGTTATAAAGTCAATAGTACTATAAAGTATATAAGTGTTTCCAATAACCACAATAAGAATAACAATTATGAGTAAGGAAGAAGAGGTACCAGAGGCTATTTATTTAGTTTACTCGGCCTACTAAATGTAAGATTACGATAAAACTGCATATTCATTTAGTTTAACTTATTTTTTGGCATCTAAAAGATTATTAATTTAAACAAAGGTGTTGTCATTCATTTATACTTCTAAAATTTTATTTTCACTATTATCAGATAATTTTCCTTGAAATTTTATTTATTTTCTTGTTCTTGTAGTAAACTGACTTGGAATACAGATAAAAGGCATTAATAAATTGAGTATAAATTAAATATATTGTTACAATTTGTTTTATACTCTTAGTATTATGCATTTTCGGACATTGCACTTTGATGAAATACATTAATTTATATTTTTATCTAGAATATACCCTGTTTCACAAATCTTATATTGAGTCAAGTTATTTGAAGTCTGTACATTCTTTTGAATTGTCCAGTAGTAATAGAAAACATTGAAAACAAAAATAAACCAGATAATTTTTTTAGTGAAACTTCAAAGAAAATTGATATATATTTTTCATAAATTTGAGTTAGATATAAATTTAAATGTAATTAGTGAGGGATTATACCTAAAAAAAAATATCTTTTCCTAATCATCATTTGAATTAATTCAAAAGTATTTATTGACAACAAAAGAATAATTGATGATTGTTAGTTATTTCTACATTTGTAAATATAAGGTATGTAACTAAATAATGATTTATCATTTTTTCTATGAAAAATTAATTTATTTCTTCTAAATACATTTTCCAAATTTTATTATTAAAGATTTGTCAATTTTTATTTTTCTTTTATGCTTTTACAGTAATGTATTCTTTTTTGATTGGAAAATTTTCATTCTTTTGGTTTATATTAAATGAGTAAAAAATAAATTAGGTAGAATAATCAAAATGAGTTTTTTAATAACGATATTAATTTTAGGTTACTTAAATGAGATTTCTACCTTAAAAAACCAAAAATTATTCATTAAATTGGTTTTTTTATGGAAATTAAAAATATTATTTTTAATGTTATTGGTAGAATTTATCAAGATATATACTTTTAATTTTTTCTATTATTTAATTTAAAAATTTATGTAGTGATAAAAATAAAAAACTCCAAAGGTCTTTTTTTTGATCTTCAAAAATATTTTAGATTCTTCATTAAAAAATGAATACATTCCCCTTTATGACCCCCCCCCCCCCCCCCCCCCTAATTAACTAAATGTTACAAAAATAAAAAATTTGAAGTCAAGCTAAAAATAAATAATTAATCACTAATAAAAATGATTTTTTAAAAACTTATTTGACTTGACAATTTTTTTAATTGTTCAGAAAGATGGAACAACTAGTAAAATATTTTTTTACATAGGAATGAGAATGATATTTTTAAGATCGTTCTGAGCTAAAATACTTCTTAAAATTGATTGAGTTTTAAAATTACAAAAATAAAAACTAATTTAAAAAAAGAAATAAATAAAAAAGAGAAAGAAAAGTTTTAACCATAAGTCAAGTGTAAAAATTTATAGATTAGGAATTTGAGATAGAGCAGATCCTAAAGCTTATAATCCTGACAAGCCAATTTAATTATTTCTTTTTATTATTGAGAAAAAGTGAGTAAAACTAAAAAATATTTGATGAATCAGCAAAAAGAGTAGAAGAAATGAAGCAAATTAATTTTTAATTTGATAAAATATACAAAAGGTTTAAATAAAAAAATTAAAATTTCTTTTAAAAAACAATTAATAAATATCAATTAAATAACAAAATAATTAAAATATTTCTTAATTATTTAAATTTTCAATCAATGAATAAGAAATAGAATATTTACTGAAGATTAAGAGTTAAAATTGAGATATTAATACATTAAGCTAAGGCAGATCCCAAAGCAATAGCTTTCTCATCATCAATAGAATGGTTAGTCCATAGACTTAAATTTGAATTTAATATTTAAAAAAATTATTGATGAAGTAAATAAAATATTATTAAAACAAAAATAAATAAAAATTTGCTTAGATAAATCAAAATTAAAATAATATTTTAAACTTTAAAAATATAAAATAAGTTAAGCGAAATTGAGAAATTAAATTATTTGATTCAGAAAAAAACCATCTAAATTATTTACTATCTGATTTTTTAAATTTCTTTCATTAATTTTTTTTACCTCAGTTATTGAAGTTAAATTAAAATATTTGTGTGAGACTTCAACTCAGAGTTAATAAACTTTTAATTAAAAAAAAACTTAAATGTAAAGTAGCATAACTTTGAATTACATCTTGTAGATAGTAACATTTATTTATTTCAAACAAAATTAATATTAAAATTTTTAAATATTATTTATAATTCCTTTCATCTTCTCTCTATTGGATATTAAAAAATGGTTGTTTTTTCAAAAATATTTTTTTGGGTGTTGGTTAATTTTTGACATAATCGAATAAGGATTTAAGGTATAGCTAAACCTATTAAAAATATAGTGATTTGAGATCATTATTCTTCTAAATGTCTTATCTATTAAATATTATTTATTTTAGATTTATTGAAATTAATAAATTGTATTTCAAATTTTTAATTTTAAATAAATTGAAAATATTAATAAATAATATTTATTTTTAAAATTTATATTTAAAATAATAGTACCACTCATTGATTTCAGATCATAATTTTTCAATGAAAAAGTTTTTCAAAATTATTTTTTTCTACCTTATTCTTCAGAATTGAGGAAAGGCTTTGAGAAAAATTTTATTTTTTATTATTGATTTTCTAATTAATATATATATAGGTAGATATTTATAATTGAAAGTAGAATATTTCACCATCCTAAGAAATATGAATACATCATTTTTCAGAATTTAAATAATTTATATGATATAAGTAAAGAATATTTCTTGCATTTAGTTTTAACTAAACAAAATAAAATAAGATGAAATTTTTGTAATATTTTTAAAATCTTAAAAGTGATGAAAAATTTATGACCTTAAGGAGTATTAATTAAACTAAACTGATAAATTATAAACAAATGAAATATATTTTTGCTCTTACTCTACTGAAACTATGTTTTTAATAAATTAATCTTGTTTTCCTACAAAACTAAGCTATGAATTAATTAATATTTTTTAATTTTTTTTTACATGTTTATATACAAAAAGTTAAATTTTCATCAAACATTGCAAAAAAACTCAAATTTATCTTTATCGTAAGCACCGATGGTTTAGTGGTAGAATAGAGCGTTGCCATCGCTTTGACCCGGGTTCGATTCCCGGTCGGTGCATTTTTTTTAACTATAATTCTATGAAATCTATAAACTTTGAAAAGTTTTCTTTTTCTGGAATTAATTTCATTATTTTCATAAAAAATCTAAATTCTAATTATCATTTGTAATTTTTAGATTTAACAAAAATTAGCATCTAAAGCAAAAGAGGTTTATACTTTAAAATTTAAAGTAACAATTTACTTACTAAGTTAAGATGAATTAAAACCTTTAATTGTTTTGATAATTGATCCTAAGCTTAAAAAAAAGTTCATCAACTTTTAACCCCTGCTCTTTAATACAATCAATACTCATCTAAATTAATAATTTTCTATCTAAAATTACTGAGAATAGATTTTAATCAATTGAACATAAAATTTTGGTTTATTAAGGGTAAAAAATCAACTTTCGAAAAACAAAAAATTAAATCTAATGAGTAATTTAATAAATAAATCAAGATTGAAGGAAACAATATTTTTTGCATCTTCCGATCTTGAATGAAATTTTATTAAAGAATAATAATTAGAGAAAATATCTTAATTTTCTGTTCAATTAAAAATTTAATTGTTTTAAGAAGCAGTTTTAGGAGATAAATAAATTTGAATTTTTTAACATTTGAAAGAATTAGGATTAAATAATTAAATTATTTTTTTACAAATTTTTTTAATTTTAATAATTATTATATAGAGATGATAAGAAGATTCTCTCCATAAAGCAGATAAAACTATTAGGTACTTAACATCATAATTATTTAGTGTTTTATTTTTTTTTTAATATTTTTTTAGTTTTTGTAATTTTTTTGAATAATTATTTAAGTAAAGAAAATATTCAACAAATTATTTAAAATAAGAGATAAACAATAAACCAAATAAAAACAAATTAGTAAATATGTAGTAAATGGATCAATTTTAATTAGTTTTAGAATTAATATGAAATTAATTCATTTCGATGGATTTATGTTCTTATTAGCTGTTAGCATTGCTTATTTAATACTTATTTTAATCATTTCGAGCAGGTTAAATTTTTTATTTTTAAGAATTAACTTTTATCTAATTAGTAGCAAACATGTTAAAGATTTGCTCAATAGAAGCTTATTTGACTGAATAATTTTCAACCAACAATTAGCTTTTATTGTTTTCAAAAACTTCAAACATTTTACCTATAGAAATGTTTGATTCAATTCTAAATCTGTAGAAATCATCAAAGTGTTCAATAATACTAAATTCACCTAAATTATGTTTGATGAAAGCCTTTAAATTTTCTCCATTCTATTCTAGAGCCACATATTATGCTAAAGATGATAAGCTTACACCATAGCTAGAAGTTAATCTAGCATATAATTATTTACCATTTCCTGACTAACTAATCCCTTAAAAGAGGTGTAAAGCATTCATTTTTTTTAAGCAATTTTCAAGTTAACCATAATGGATTTGTTCTTTAACCTAATCTAATGAGAATCCTTATTAATTAAGTTTTCTAGCAATTTCTTGTTCAGAAGGAATTTTTAATTTTATTTCTACTTCATAGCCTTCACCAAACTTATCCTTAATTTATTGTATACTTCCTATACATTTTAAAATACCCTCTACTTA
>JH720316.1:888170-920576 GCA_000231825.2 Tetrahymena elliotti 4EA
TCAAATGACATTTAATAAAGATTAATTTAATAGAAAATTGTATTTACTTCAGGATAAAATGATTTTGTAGGAATAAAATCATCATCAACAGAACCTCTAAAAACAAGAAAAACTAAGACCAATAATAATGGAAGTAGTATTTCAAAAATAGAGCAACACATATTCCTTTTCCATAGAATATAGTTTTTCTTCATTAATGCTTTTAAATGCTAACTGAATTTCATTTTTGAGTATTTCTTTTATTTTATTTCTTTTAGTTTTATTTTTAGTTGAATAAATGAATTATATTAAAATTATGCCCTAGCATTTAAATATGATAAATAATAAATGGTGTAGAAATAATACATCATATAATTATCTTATTAATCTGTATTGAATAGATTTTTATTCAATTTATAATTATTAAGAAATTTGATTTTACAAAAAAACAACTCAGACAAAAATGTGGTTTTAAAATGTCTATTTTAATTAGATCGATTTTAAATAGAAAAATTGCAAAATCTATTCAATTAATCTACTTTTTTCAAGTCTTTTATTCATATATCTCATTACGAAAAAAATGATATATTAAAAAAAATCATAATAATAACTATTTGTAAATCTTATATTAGATTAATTCTATTAGATAATTCATAATTACATATTACATTATCAAATTACTTTTTGATTTTTAATTTTTAGGTTTAGAAATTCACATAAATGTGAAATAGTTCTGAAATCTCTTATTTTTTCTGTTTATTTCTATCAATGGTTTAATTTTGATGAAATAGATTCTTTTTAAATTGTGATTTTATTAAGAATAATAATTAAGTTGTTTTACTCTCCAAAATTAATTTTTCGATTTGTACTAATTAATTGGGTGGGGGTCAATTAAAACAAAAACTAAAAATATTAATGAAAGCATTAAAAAAGCATAATGCTTCTCAAGTTTTTCCTATTTTAATGGTATTTATTTTTTAGAAATTATGATATTTCTAAAGGAAATCATCTTCAAATTATGGATTAAATTTAATTTTTTGTAAAACTTAAAATATTTTATGTTTTGCAAATGAAAACAAAGATTGATTACTTCTTAAGTAAGTACATGAATTATAAAATTTGATGAATTCTTAAATTTTTTTTGAAAAATCATCGATATATTTTATTTTAAAATAAAAGAAAATAAAAATTATTTACTTCATAAATTCGCAGATGAAAATATTTTATTAGCTTAAATAAATTCTTATATTTTCTTTGAAAGATTTTCTTTCTATTTTATTTAAAAATTTAAAATATTTTAAGTTTTGCAAAGGAAAAAAAAGATTGGTTACTTTGTTAGTAAGTAAATGGCTATATTGTATTGCCTTTGATGATTTCTTACATATTCTCTAAAAGATTGATTATCTTCTGATTTTATTTTAAAATTGAAAACATTTAATGTTTTGCAAATGAAAACAAAGACTGTTTACTTCATAAGTAAGTACATGAACAATTAAATTTGATGAATTCTTATATTTTCTTTCCAAAATTATCTTCCTATTTTATTTAAAAACAAACGAAAATAAAGATTATTTACTTCATAAATATGACAATAAAAATAACTTATTAGCTTAAATAAATTTTAATATTTTTTTTAAAAGATTATCTTTCAACTTTATTTTAAATTTGAAAGTATTTTACATTTTGCAAAGGAAAACAAAGATTAATTACTTTATAAGTAAGTAAATGAACAATTAAGTTTGATGAATTCTTATATTTTCTTTGAAAGATTATCATCTTTCTATTTTATCTAATTTAATTAATTTGAATGATTTAGTTTGTTTGAATATTTATCTTATTTAGATTTAGAAAGCCATAATAATAATTAAAGCCACATAAAGGAACAAATATTTTTCATAAATAAGCTTCTACAAAGGAAGAATATTTGTAATTTTATAGCTGGTTTTGACATTACAAATTTTAACAATAAAAAAATGATAGTTACAATAAATCATCATTTTATGTGACCTAAAAAATCAGCAGGTTTTGTATATTTTAATATACTTAAAATTTATTTATTGCACATACAACATATTAAAATATTAGATTGAAAATTAATAATAAAGGTATGTATTTAAACTTAATTTTAAGACTTAAGAAAAAAACTATCATAAAAGGGTCATTAGAAATTAATTAAATGTTATAATAAATAATAGTTTTAAATTAATATTTTATATACTTCAAAAAATGATGTGAAACATAAAATAATTCATATTAAAACTTAAGAATTAATTTTAGAAACCATTAAATCATTTTGAGAAATATTAATAGATTATGGTGCTGAAAATAATCTATGGGTAAAAGGTTAAGTTTGGTTGTTTATATTGGTATTAGTAATTAAAATTTATTGATTTATTTTTGAGGCTTTTGGAGAGCTTTTTTATTCAAAAGATGAATCTTAATACTAAGATTTTTTTAATTAGTTTTCTTCGTCTTTTTTTTAGTCTCTATTTTCTTCTTTATTAACTTTATCTTACTGTTTTTACATTTAAATCAACTCTATATTCTCACTAGTTTTTGGTTATAATATTATAGATTTTGATTTGATTTGATGTCTTTGAGTAGAAATAATAGAAAGATCCAACTATGACTAAGGAACTAAACTTAGTTTTTTCTTCATACCTCTTAATTTATCTATTGAAATCTAAGAAGCTAGTCTTAAAAATTTATTTTATTTATTCTATTCTTCCTCTTTTAGTTTTTCTTATTTTAATCTTTCTATTTCTGCTTTTGGCTTAATGAGTGTACAAATAAAATCTTTAACAAGATTATAAATACCTTTTAGTAAATCAACTACAACACTAAATATATGAATAGCTAAAATCAAAGATGCACTTCCAACTATTATCCACCCTACATTATATCTATCTTACTCACTTTCATTTTCATCATCAGTAACTAAAAAGCAGATTGTTACTTACATAACTGTCAATAAAACCTCACTTATTCCGTTTTTTAAGTTCACAGATTTTTAATCTTATGGTTATACATATAAATAATAAATAGATAAGAATAAATTCATAGAATTTATTATTATCATCTGCAAGTAGACATGGCCATATAAATATAACAAAACCATCATGTAAACGATTTTTCTAGTATAAAGGATCACATTTGTATATCTACTCCACTTTTACTACAATTATTTTTATCTTGTTAATCCCATTTCTTCTATTTTTTATTATGAACTATTTTCATTAGATATCTTATTTGCAGATTCATTCAAATTATTTTTGTTTTTATTATTTTATTCTTCAGAAGCTTCATTATTAGGAATTACTAAACCTCCTATTAATGAACCAAACTAGAGTTATATTTTTGGATCATTTAAATTTTTGCATTTTTTTATGAAAATAGTCACCATAATTGGATATATTATTACAAATATAAAAGTCAAAGAAAATAGAGAATAGTTAATAAATGCTAGAGATTCATCAAATTAAAAGCAATAAAATTAAAGGAGGCAAGATATCAGTACATAAACATATACACACCCAACTAGATCAAAAAATCCACAATATTCCTAATATTGAAAGAAAAAAAATTAAATTAATTTAAAAATCTTTAAAATTTTTTTTGTTAATACCCATCCACTTTTGATCTTGCTTTGAATATATACTTTGACAGAAGTAATTGGAATGTAGGTTAGAATTTTTAGAACTCCATAAATAATCATGATACCAACAATTATTGTATAGGATTAACCTGCACCATTAAAGAAATAACTTTTATTAAAAATATTAAATAACTGATTAAAGAATGTAATTTAATAAAAGAAATTTACGCATCATATCCATTATCTATGAATTTTTATGGGGTAAAAGGTTAAGTATAACCAGTATCCATGAAATAAACTTATATGGAGTTAGGAATAAAAGCAAATTAAAAATTTTAGAATATAGAACAGAAGGATATCACATTATCAGGATACCTAACGTCTACAAAAAGCATAAAATAGATAAAAGTTGTTAAATCTATAGTACTAAAAAGTACATAAGTGTTTCCAATAACCACCATAAGAATCATCATAATGAGTAAGGAAGAAGAGGTACCAGAGGCTACCTCTTTGGTTTACTAGGCCTACTGAATTTAAGATTAAGATAAAACTACATATTCATTTAATTTAACTTACTTTTCAGGATCTACAAGATTATTTATTTAAACAAAGGTTTAATCATTCATTTAGACTACTAAATTTTTATTTTTACAATTATCAGATAATTTTAATTGTAATTTTATCTATTTTTCTTGTACTTATTGTATACTGACTTGGAAAGGGTTATCATAATTCTAAATCACTACATTTAATTTTTGAGAGAAATTTTAGCTACTATTCACTATTTAGTTTTGAAAAACCAAAGTAACATCATATCCTACATTTTAAATCACAGTTTGTTAAACAGTGAAATCGTTTTTTACAGATAAAATGCATTAATAACTAGAGTTTAAATTATATCTATCATTGCAAATTTAGCAAATATTTGTTTTAAACTCTTAACATTATTTACACATTGGGACATTACACTTTGTTGAAACACACTAATTTGTATTTTGATCTAAAATATACCCAGTTTGACAAATCTTACATTGAGTCAAGTTATTTGGAGGATCTTAACATTCCAAGCAATTATCTAAGTCGCAATTAAGTTAGCATTAGATAGATTAACCTACTGGATTTAGGTGATAATTTTGTAAACATTTTTGGCAAGTATTTCCATCTTAAGAACTACATTGTTGACACTTTTGAACATTGCATTCACATTTGGTAGGCGTAAAGTTAAATCCATTTATACATTATAAACAAATTTTTCCATCGTTTGCGTCACAATTTAAACAATTTGGAAAATTACATTAGTTTGTTTAACTTATTGGATCATATGTGTAGCCTGGCTTCGGAGATATACATATTTTTCCATCATTTTGGTCACATGTATTGCAGCTATTGACTTAGCAACTACAGGAGGTATTCTAAGAGTTTTTTTAATAGTCTTTTACACATTGGCTACAAATATTTCCATCTGTTGAACTACATAAGCTACAATTTGCTACATTACATAAACATTACCCATTAGAAAGAGTAAAATTTGGATGACAAATTTTACATTTCAGTCCATCCTAAGGATCACATTCTTAGCACCCATAAGCTTAGCAAGAACAAGTTGATGATTATTTACCTGCTGGAGTATAATTCATGATGCAACTATCACATAAATTTCCATCAGACGAGTTACAAACTAAACAATTTTTAACATTACATTCACATTTATTTGATACAAAGTTAAATCCATTTTTACATTGTAAACAAATTGTTCCATCATTTGGGTCGCAATTTAAGCAATTTGGAAAATTACATTTGTTAGTTTAGCTTATTGGATCATAAGTATAACCAGGTTTAGGAGATAAACAAATTTTTCCATCACTTGAGTCACATTAATTACAGCTATTTACTTAGCAATCGCAAGAGGTACTTTAGGAGTTTTTTAAATAATTATTTTCACATTAGCTACATATTTTTCCATCTGTGGAACTACATAATCTACAATTTGCTACATTACACAAGCATTACCCATTAGAAAGAGTGAAATTAGGAGAACATATCTTGCACTATAACCCATTTAAAGGTTCACATTCTTAGCACCCATAAACTTAGCAAGAACAAGTTGACGATTATGTACCAACTGGAGCATAATTTATTATACAGCTATCACATAAATTTCCATTAGAAGAATTACAAGTTTAACAGTTATTCACACTACATAAGCAATTATCTTTTGTAGGAGTTATGCTATACCCACTAATACAATTTTAGCATTAAGACCCATTTAAAGAAAGACACTAAGAGCAATTTGGTACACCACATTAACATTACTTTTGGTCTGAACTAATTAAGTACCCATTTTAACAGAAATCACAAATTTCTCCATTGTGAATATTGCAAGATTAACAGTTTTATACTGAACAAGAGCATATAGTCTAACTTGAATCTAAAATATAACCAGTTTAGCATGTCTAACACAAATTTGCAGACCCACTTATGCATTAACTACAATTATCAACATTGCAAGCATTACAAGCTGACCTGTCAGGACTCAATGAATACAAATTTTAACATTTCTAGCAAAGACCTATTTCAAAAATATGTTATTTTATAATTACTAAGAGATAAATAAAAAAATATTTATTAGAACTAAATTAATGATTTAAATAAATCATTCTTTATATTATACCTTCTCCTGAGCATTATGCACAATTTTGAATGGTACATTGAGCACAATTAATTGGATTTGCTGTTACTACGTAGTAATTTCCCATTGAACTACATAAAGTACATTTTTAATTAGAATCACATTCTTAACAAAAATCTCCGCTGCAATTTCTCTAACATAAGCCTGTTTATGGATCTCTTGTAAATAATATAGGACATGTAACAAATATACATTTCTATTTATTTGCATCAAATGTAAATCCTAAATCACATGCAGAGCATTCAACTGGAGTTGGACATTATATACAATTATTTATTGGACATCCACAAGTGAATAAAGAATAATTTTTATGCTCAAATATTAGTATAGATTAAGACTAGAGGCATCTATATTGAGATAAATTTACTTATGAAGGACAATTTTACCATGTATAATAAGTGTTTTATTTTTGCATATAGCATTAAGTACTATAACTTTCACATACAGAAGTAGTTGATCTATATTAATCTTTAAATTAGATAAATAAATAATAACTTTTTTTAATTTCGCTTTGATTGTGCTCGAAAAATTATTTTAATATAGTTTGAAAAAATTTATAAAAAAAATCTAAAAGAATTAAACATACTTGTTGAGCAAGCCCCTCCAGAATTAGCTATACAATTTTTGTTAGCATCTAATGTATAACCAGGTAGGCATTTAACACATGTAGCTGTGGGCGAAGAAGGTGAACTTTTTATACATGAATGGCAGTTACTTATGTTACAATTATTAGTCTATTCACATACCTTTTGGCCTGATGGTAATATGTATCTATCGAAACCTTAAATACAAGTACTACAGTTAGTACTATCTTAACAAATATTACAATTTTCTACGCAATTAGCCCAAACTCTTAATTTCAAAATACCATACCATGAAAAACCATCAGTAACAACTTATTTGAATTTAATAGTTACTTAATTGGATGAGAGAGATTAATTCATTTAAACATATTCTTTACTAACTTACATATTTCCAGACCATGCAGAACATGATAAGCGATAATTATATTCAATATTAGCACCTGTACTAGCTCCACTGTAATTTTAATTGAATAATTATTAGTTTCCGTCTAGTATACTCATATTTAAAGAATCTATTTTTTATAAATATACTAAATCAACACCAAAAAATGAGTAGGCTGAAGTCAGAGAGGTTTTCATTTGTAATCCATTTGGATAATCACTCATATCAGGTGACAATATTCTAGCCTAGCCTGAATTATCTGTTCTTGTACATGTATAAGAGCAACTTCCTCCACTAAAAGAGCCTGAAACTATTGACCAATTAGAACTGAATATACTAGGACAAGTAAAAGAAGGAGTGAAATCTTTATAGTATACTATTTCTAAAGCTTTTAAAAATAAGATTAGTAATGTGAGACTTTTATTCTACATATTTATAAATTGCATTTTTTACTGCTCAAAAATTTCTCCAGAAAAAGAAATTAGAGAAGAAAAAATGATGTTGAATCATTGTAAAATACCAAAAAAAATTAATATAATACCTCTCACAATAATGCAGGTCTTAGAAAATAATATAAAGAATATAGATAATATTATTTTAATCATTTTTATAAAATATCCTCAAA
This sequence comes from Tetrahymena elliotti 4EA, assembly GCA_000231825.2. NCBI lineage: Eukaryota > Ciliophora > Oligohymenophorea > Hymenostomatida > Tetrahymenidae > Tetrahymena > Tetrahymena elliotti. The sequence goes on from JH720316.1 coordinate 896,025, forward strand.
AGAATGACTATCCCTTTTTTACTTTTTCAATCAGTCAATTATTTTTGTTTTTGACAGAATTTTGTTACTTTAAATTAATTTAATGTATTAATTATGAGCAAACCAACTTTGATGATTGAACGAACAAAGAGAAACCAGCATTTTATTTAAATCAAAAATCATAGAAACAATTAGAACAAAAAATAAACCATTGAATTTTCAAAAAGGTTAGCTCGACTTCCAAGGAAATTCATTCTGGTTAATATATTTTTACATTGATTATGAGTTCGCTATAATATTTAATTTTGATTAGTGGAGCTTACTCAAATCATAATTCAAATGATACCTCAAATCAAAATTTCTTTTCTTAACCACATCATTTGAAGTAAATAAAAGTATTAATGACAAAAGAATAATTTAATAATTGTTAATCATCTCTAAATTTGTAAATATGAGATATGTAACTCATAATGATTTCTGAATTTTCAATTATTAATTAAATAATTCTTTTTTAAAGGAATTTCCAAATTTCATTATTTAAGATTGATTAATTTTGATTTTTCTTTAATACTTTTACTTCATTGTATTCATTTTTGAAACATTTTTGTTTCCTATCTTGTCTTTTAGTTTATCTTAAGTGAGTAAGAAATAAATTATGTTAATTTTACTCAAGTAAGAATAATTTAAATGAATTTTGTAATAATTATTTATATTAATGTTAGGTTATTTGTTAGAGATTTCTATCTGAGAAAAACAAAAAATTATTCAATTAAATTGTTTTATTTTATTTATTGAAATAATATTAAAAATAAATTTTTGCATTTATTGGTAGAATTTATTAATCAAGATATTTGTTTTTAATTATTTCGCTTACTTTAATTTAAAAATTTATGTAATGATGCAAATAATATAGAGTAAAGATAATTCTTTTATTTAAATTTAGTATGTAAATTGAAGTATATTTCTAAAATAGATAACTTAATTAAAAAAATAGTTAATGGTAAACAAATATCTGATTTAATAAATTTTTGTTTCACGAATATCAATTCCTTAAGTACATTTTTCTGAGATAACCATCTAATTATAATTAAGAAGTATTTGTTCATTTGTATATGTTTTTGGATTAGTATGTTTTATATGTAAATTATAGAATCAATTAATTTGGTCCTAATAAATAAACTAAATTTGATATAATTATGATAGATATTTGCAATCAATTAATTTTATTTTTACAAATAAATTCAAAGGATCCTTCATTGTAATAAAAGGCTCAATTTTTGCTGTACTTGTCTTTTATTCGACTAAAATATAATAATCTATTTTCATTACTTTGTTATATACTAAAATACATATCCGCTTAAATTTAATTTCTTGAATAATTTGTATACTGGCCATTCTATTTATTAGAATCAATAAAATCATATGTTAAAATTCCACTTATAGTGATGAAATTTTATTAAATAATTAATTTTTAAATTTAGCATTTAAATTATTGTCAGAGAATATTTTATTTTTAAAAAAGATACATTTCTAATGAAATTTTTATTGTTTAAAATCATAACAAAGTCTATTTAAAATAATTTAATTAATTTTAAAAATTCAGTTTTAACGATGTTTTTTTGAAATTTTAAATTTCTACATTAAAACATTTCCAATAAAATTCTTACAATCAAATAGAAATATAATAAAATCATTTAAGAAATACTAGTTTACATTTTATAATTTTAGCTTACTATTTGTAACAAATAATAAAAAATATTTTTTTTAATTTTAAAATGTTAAAATTTTCATATTTTTTGTTATTCAATTATATATGTGGAAGGTTTTTTTTTTTGGAGATAAATACTTTTGCTTGAATAAGAAAAAAAAATCTATTATCAGCATTTAAAATTCAAGAAAGATGGCTTTTTTGATTATTCATGGTGATAATAAATTCTATTTATTCATATTAAAAACCAAATATTTTTATATAAAGAACTTGTTTTAAATATTTAATATTTAGTACTAGCAGTATAGATTTTTAAACCTAAAATTTTTATTTGAAACAATAGCTTTTGTAGATTAATTTAATAGAAATAAAATATGAATATTCAGTAAGAATGGGACGATATTTGGTATTCTTATGTTATTGGTAAAAAGCAATTAAAAAAATATTTTCCTCCTATTAATTTTAAAAAATTGTAATTATTTTGTGAAGGGGATCTAGCTCAAATGGTAGAGCGCTCGTTTAGCATACGAGAGGCACTGGGATCAATGCCCAGGTTCTCCAATTTTTTTTATTTTAAGAAAAAAGAAAACTCAATTTGATTAATATATTTTGTAAATTTAATTTATGGAACAAAAAATTAAAAATTAATTATTGTAAAATAATTTTTCATCTCTTATACATCATAATTTTAATTTATCACAATAAATAATAGTAAGTAATAATAAATTTTGCAATTTAACTTAGATTAGATTAGTTTAAAAAATTATCAATTTTTTGTTTATCTTTTCTAAATTTATCAAGAAGTTTTTATTGAAACAGAAGTATCAGCTTTCGCTGTTCACAACATTAAAAAAATGTTGATAAAATACATAAATAATTATATTTGTTGATAAAATACATAAATAATTATATTTGTTGATAAAATACATAAATAATTATATTTTTTTATTTTTATTTGGTAAATATTCCTCCTAAAATTGATAATAATTATCATAAAAAAGAATTGATATTTAATTAAAGATAAAAAAAATATTATTTAAGCTAAAATATAGTTTAATATAGATTATTTTTGAAAAAATGTTAAAAAAAATTGTAGGATAAAACAAAAACAATAAATTTGTATCTTTAAAAATAAATTTAAGTTTTACTTTCATTAATTTTAATTTATTTAAAATTTATTGTAGGGGATCTAGCTCAAATGGTAGAGCGCTCGTTTAGCATACGAGAGGCACTGGGATCAATGCCCAGGTTCTCCAATTTTTTTTAAAAAAATGACATATAAATTATTCAATCCTATTAATTATTTTTCATTTAAAAAAACTCAAAAGTAAAATTATTTTGAAGACATTTCTCATTAAAACACTTTATTAAGAAGTTTAATTTCTGTAAATTAAATTAAGTGAAAAAAAAACTTAAGTATCTTTGTGAAATTTAAAGACATTATGTCATTTTCTATAAATTTAAAATTGCTATTAATATTATTGAAAAATATTTATTTTTAAACTTTTTTAGTAAATTTACAAATTGTTAAAGATAATTTATTTTATTAATATTTTATTTATTTTAATAATTAAAATAAAATTAAAAAAGTAATATTTAAATGGACTATTATTGACAGCAAAAAGTACAAATACCTTAATATTTAGTTGGATTACTTAAATAAACTAATTATGAATTGTTTTAGATTTTATTCATAGGAAATTTTAGTATTTTAAAACATAATCTGCATACAAATTATTATTGAGCTTCTTTGGTAGAGATTAATTGATATATTGATCAGAAAATTTATTACTTTTCCCTAAAAGCATAAAAAATAGGACCCATATAACATAATTATCATAAAAAAAATGAAGTTTTAAATATATTTACTCTCAAGAAAACAAAAAATTATTAATATTATCTTGAAATTTTAACTTTGAGTAAAATAAATAACAAACATATAATTAAAGAATTTGTTTAATCCATCTAATAATTTTTTATTTTGTTTTGAAAAAATGACAGAAATATTTTATTTTTAAAAATTAGAGTTGATAGCTTCTCTTTTCAATATTTTAGACTGATACAATATTTTTAAAGTACTACATCACTGTTTAATAAGCTCTCTGTATTATTGAATTGTTAAGGAGATTGAGATGGAGATAACTAAATTTAAATTTTAGAGAATTATTCTTTACTCACCTAGCTATGATTTTCTTATTAATATTAATCCATCACATTGAAGTGAGTAGATTCATCTAGATTGATTAATCTATCTTATTTACTTAATTCATTTTAATGTTTATGTAAAACATCAAAATCTACTAAGCAGGAATTATTATGATCTTCTTTATCTTTTTAGTGTGTATTATTATTTTATAATTAATAATTTCTAATACTTTTTGATGTGTCTAGTTAAAATAAAGGTGCAACTTTTTGACTCTTTTGAAGTATTTATTGAAAAGATAGTTTTGAAAAAATTGCAAAACTTTAATTGGATAACTTTTATGTTTAGCCCTTTTCTTTTTTAAGTTTCTCTAATTCACTCTTAGGCTTTAATAAAGTGCAAATAAAATCTTTCACAAGATTGTAAATACTTTTTGTAAGATCAATTACAACATTAAATATATGAATAGTTAGTATAGTAGAAGCACAAGCTATTATCAACCACCCTATATTATATCTTTCTTATTCTTCTTAATCTTCCTTATCCTCAACTAAGAAGCATACTGCAACTTACATTATAATTAAAATAACTTCACTTACTCCGTTTTTGAAATTTCCACTATTTTCTTACAAAGGTTTGATATAGAGATAAAAATAAGCTAAAAAAGAATTCATAAGGCAGATAATTATCATCTAAAGGTACACTTAACCATATATAAAGAGTAGAGTTATTGTATAAATAATTTTTCTTATGTAAAGTATTACATTTGTGTATTTACTCCATTTTTATTACAGATATTATTGCTTTGAAGACTTTTATTTTTTATCATAACTATATTCTTTATTTTTAGGTAATTCTTCTTAATGTTATTCAATCCTTCTTATATTCTTTTTTTCATTATTTAGAGATTTAGATATCACCAATCCACCAATTAATGAACCAAACTATTACTATATTTAAGTATCACAGAGGTTTTTACAATTCTTTATAAAAGTAATCATAATAATAGGAGCTAAGAACACAAAAACAAAACTTATGGCAAAAAGGCTATAATTTATGAATGCTAAAGGCTCATCAAATTAAAAGCAATAAAACTAGCACAAAGAAGAAACTAGAACATAAATATAAACACACCCTATAAGATCTAAAAAACCACAATATTCCTTTTAGTTTAAAAAATTGTTTTAAAGATTTTTTTTTAAAAATAAAAGATTAATAATACCCAACCACTTTTGATCTTAGATTCAATGTAAACTTTAACTGAAGGAATAGGAATGTAAGAGAGTACTTTAATAGAAGCATAAATGGTTAAAATACCAATAATAATTGTGAAAGATTGCCCAGCTCCATTCAAAAAATAACTATTGAAAAAATAAAAATTTTAACTTCAAAAAAAATAAATGTTTTAATTACGCATCATATCCATTTTCTAAGAATTTTAAAGGTGTATTAGGCTAAACATAATTTGGTTATAAAAAATACACCTAAATAATGTTAGGAATAAACGCAAATTAAAAATTTTTAAATATAGAGCAAAAGGATAGAACATTTTAAGGATACCTTACTTCCAAAAATAGTAGAAAATAGATAAATGTAGTTAAATCAATTGTACTAAATAAAACATAAGTGTTTCCAACTATTGCCATAAGAATCATCATAATCAGTAAAGATGAAGCTGCTCCTTAGGTAGCTTCAGCGGTTTTTTAAGCTTGTGAAATTTGGCTTTGAGATAGTTTTATATATTCTTAAAGTTAAACTTCTTTTTAAGGCTCTTTGATGTTGTTGATTTTTTGGAATTCAAGATTATCAAAATAAATAATTAAATTTTTGTTTTTGCAGTTGTCTTTTAGTTAAATTTGAGCTACAATTTATTTATCTTTAATTGATTAAATGTTCACAATATACGGTTTTTCAAAGTTTTTAATTTATAGATTTAGTAGTTAGTGTATGTCCTCCTAATTTAAAATAATCTATGAACCAAATGTTATAGTTAAATTGTAACCAACATTCTGATAAACAGATTGTAAAACTGAAAAATCATTTTGAAACTGTAAAGAGCACTTGAAATCAGATGTTAAGATGTAAGAATCTTTACAAATTGAGCATTAATCTGATTGGTTTTTTTGACACTCTTAACACATCTAAACACTACATTTTGAATTATTTTGGCATTACTGAGAGTCTATTTAACATAAACATTCTTTCTTATCTTCGCTTAGAAGAAATGCAGATGAGCAACTTTCACAAATAGTTCCATCATTAGGATTACAAATTTAACAATTCTGGACTGCGCAATTACATGAATCAGAGTTATTAATATAATTTTTTTAGCATTAATTACATTGATTAGCATTTAAAGGATCACACTTTAAGCAGTTAGCTATTTTACATTCTTCACACATTTTAGTGTCGTATTATAGTGAGTAACCTTAAATACAATTTTCACAAATAGAACCATCACTTTAACTACATTATTAACAATTAGGAACAGGGCATATACATTATGTTGAATCAGAATTAGCTTAAAAATTTTTTAAGCATAAATCACACTTTTATCCATTATTAGGGTTACATATTTCACAATTTTTCACTGTGCAACCACATGAATCTAAGTTATTTATATAATTTGATTAGCATTAATTGCATTGATTAATATTTGTAGAATCACACTTTAAACAGTTCTTTATTTTGCATTCTTCACATGTTTTTGAATTTTATGAAAGAATAAAATCTTTGTCACAAATATTACAAATAGAACCATCACTTGAGCTACATTATTAACAATTAGGAATGGTACATAAACATTATGTTGAATCAGAATTTGCTAAATAATTTTTTAAGCATAAATCACACTTTTACCCATCATTAGGGTTACATATTTCACAATTTTTAACTGTGCAATCACACGAATCTAAGTTATTTACATAATTTAATTAACATTCATTGCATTGACTAAAATTTAAAGGATTGCACTTTAAACAATTAGCTATTTAACATTACTAACACATTTTTGTATTTTATGAGAGAATAAAATCTTTGTCACAAATATCACAAATAGAACCATCACTTGAGCTACATTATTAACAATTAGGAACAGCACATAAACATTAAGTTGAATCAGAATTTGCTTAATAATTTTGTAAGCATAAATCACACTTTTATCCATCATCAGGTTTACAAATCTCACAATTTTTAACTGTGCAACTACAAGAATCTAAGTTATTTACATAATTTGATTAGCATTAATTGCATTGACTAATATTTGTAGAATCACACTTTAAACAGTTCGCAATCTTGCATTATTAACAACTAGTAGAATTTTATTAAAGAACATAACCTTAAATACAACTTTGACAAATAGAACCATCATTTTAGTTACATTATTAGCAATTAGCAACAGCACATAAACATTGAGTCGAGTCTTAATTTGCTACATAATTTTGCGTACATAAATCACATTTTTATCCATCATTAGGATTACATTATTAACAGTTTAATAATCCACATTAACAAATGTTAGACAAATCAATGATAAATCCTTTTTTACATTATTAACATTTTAGACCATTAGTTGGAAATGGAATATCACAATATTAGGCCTATTATTAACACGTTGAACTTAAATTTAAATAACCTTATTCACACTACTCACACTAAGTACCATCAGCTGAACTACATTATAAACAATATTTAACAGAGCAGATACATTAGGTATTCGCATTCTATAATTAATAACCTTATTAACAGGTCATACATTAGTCCCCAATCTAATTACAAATAGAGCAATTTTTTATTGAACATTAGCATTAATTATTGTTATCTTTAACATATTAACCAGAACATTACTGACATGATGAATTACTATTTTGGTAACATTGTAAGCAATTTTAAACAAGACATTTACAAGTTTTTGAATTTGAATCAAAAGAACCATTTAAGCAAATTTCACAAATAGACCCATCCGTTGGGTCGCATTATTAACAATTTGAATCACTACAAGAGCACTTTGTTTTATCAGCACTTAAATTATAATTGTTTATACACTATTAGCATGTTTAGGAGTCTGTACATTACATACAACTTTGAAAACAACTTAGGCAAACTCCTGAAGAAAGATAATAACCTTATTTACAAATTTTACAAGTTCCTTTTTTAAAAATATTAATTAATTAAAAATGTTATTAATGTCAGCTTTTTAAGATGAAATAATTACCATCACTATTACACTTCTGACAATTACTTGCTTTACATTCTTTACAATATTAAGGATTAGAGCTATCTATATAGAAATTAGATGAAGAGCACTAATAGCAAATATATGAATCACACTTTAAGCATTATGGATCTATACATTACTGGGGATCACAAAGCTTTGTAATTGAATTAAATTAATAATCTTAAGGGCAATTATTAAATGAACAAGATGATCCATTTAAATTGTATCCTATTAGACACTTAGTACATGAATTTAAGGCGCATTGATCACAAAAGGCGAGATGATTACATCCGCAAACTCTTGTATTGTAATTTCCTCTTTAGTATAAAAGAATCAATTTATTTTTTGGGCAGTTTATTGCAGTTTAATCAGGAACATCATTACAAGTTTTCCATGTATCTTTTGACTATTCCATTAAACAAATATTCGAAAAGAGTTAACATGTTTAATCTGTATCTCTGTATTATCCTAAATAATTAAATGCTTAAATTAAAATAATTTTTTAAATAATCAATAATTCTAAATAATTTTTTTTAAAAATAGAAGCTTTTCATAGAAAATGATTTTATTTTATCCAATTATTACCTGGAATAATTATTTTATTTTAGAAAAAAAAAGAATGGGTGAAAATGGAAATGAAATAAAAATATAATCAAATGTAAGGTTCAAGTATACCTTATATATTTCAATTTCTTTAAATTATTAAAAAATTATGTGGCAAAAGAATCTTTTATGTTTTTTGAAAAAAAAACATTAATATGAATTTTAATTAAGACTAAATCAAAAGAAGGTTTATGTTAATTAATATTGAAAATTATAAGGGCTGATTTTTAATTCCATTAATTTAAAGTACTCACTCATTTTTTGAAATGAGCTCAATAAAGTTTATATTATAATTTATTAATTTTACCTGAGCTGCAAGCGTTTCCATTTGAAATACAAGTATTTTAATTATTTAATAAGTAACCTGGCTTGCATATGAGACATACTTCAGTATTTTCACTTTTTGTGCACTCTAAGCAATTTGATGATTGGCAGCCCTCTTATTAAGAGCATACTTTCTATCCAGATGGCATTATCATTAAGGTAAAACCTTATAAACAAGTATCACAATTTTTAGAATCAATACATTTACTGCAATTTAACACGCAATTCGTCCAAATATGTATTTTAAAAAACCCATAAGCTGAAGGCATATTTAAGAATTATAATCTGAATGTTGATGAGTTATATCCAAGTATGTACTTGCTTACAAATATTGTCTAGTATGTTTATCCTGTACATTTAAAACCAACATAAACTAATTCTTATGGAAAAGTATCATAAGTCTAATATTAAAATGGTTATGTATCCAAAACTTTGCTATCATCATGAATAGCAATAGTGATAGTTCCTGAAGAATAAAAAACTAAATCATAACCTAAAACAGATGAAGGTTCAATAATACTTTTATTAATTTCAAATCCATTAGGGTATTAAGATGGATCTAAATAGAATGGAGTATAATGATTTGATTTAAGCTAGCATTAATCTTGGCATTTATTGTTTGGGAAAGTATTTCCTCCTCCAATTATACTCCAATTACTTTAGAGCTCATTTTTACAAACTGTTGATGAATCATAGTAGCTCAGGAGTAATGTCTAATCAAAACGCAGGCCTTGTATAGAATTAAAATGTTAAAATAAAAAAAACTCTAAATTTTTACCTTTCATGTATACTAATATCAGCAAAAAAAACTTTAACACAAAATTTCGGTACATTTATTCTATTTTTTATTATCAATCAGTTTTAATTTTTTAGTATATATATTTTTTATTTTATAATGTAAATTCAAGTAACCTGTTTTTCTTTTCTATTATTTCAATTTAAATCCTAATTAAGATAAGGACTCTCTTTACCACTTAAAATCAAATCAGGAAATTTAAAAACAAGACAAAATATTTTTGAAAATAATCGCTGTTTTTATTTAGTGAATAAATAAAAATATTTTCAGAAAGCAATTGATATCTCTTAAAAATTTAGAAAAGTTAGTTTTTTTTATTTTAGAATTATTATGTTTACAGATCTCCCTAATCATATGCATATTGCCTAGATCTGCTCTGGAACAAAAACTAATATTTTTTAGAAGTAAATCATAATTTAGTGCTTAACTTTACAATTAAGAAATCAAAATTTTATTAAATGCCTCTAGAAAAACTAATCAAGTGAAGAAAAACCAATAATTTTATAGGATTATTTTCTTTAACATAAACTTTTTACGCTTGAAAATTCAAAAATAACATTTACATTTCATAATATTTAAATTACTGGAGCTATTTATTTCTAATTTTAATTTTAAAGTTTTTGTTTATCTCAAACAAATTGAAGGGGATCTAGCTCAAATGGTAGAGCGCTCGTTTAGCATACGAGAGGCACTGGGATCAATGCCCAGGTTCTCCAGCTTTTTTTTTCAAAAGAAAATTTTTTTAAATAATAGTTCAAATCCTAACATCATTTGAAGTAAAATGAGGAAATAAAAACTGGGTCCTAAAATATCAACAATATTTTTAACTATTATTTATAAAAATCGAAATAATATTATCATAAATTTACTTTTTAATCTTACAAAACTTGAAATAATTTTATTAAATAATATAAAGTATAACAATTTTTTTGATAGTTAATCAAATGATCTAAAAATATATCATGATTTTTGTGTTTGTATTTGAAATAAAAAATAAAAAAGGAAAATTATTTTTTTTAATTTTTTATTAAAAGCAAAATAATCTATTGATCTATTAAACAAATTAAAAAAAAAACTACATTCTTATTTTAATGTTTTAAAAAATAAAAATTTATTTTAATTAATTTTAAAAGATATAATTAAAAATATTATTTATAAAATTTTTTATTTAAAATTACATATGATTTGAAATGTAACATTTTTTAATAATTCTATCAAAAAATAATTCTTTTCAATAATACTTATGAGATTATTAATAACTCAAAATAATTATTTCATTCTTTGAAATACCTTTTCTAAGATAAAGAGTAACTTTATTGAGATAGCAAATAAATTAAGCAACTTAAAACAATATTTAAAAAATTTTTATAAATTTATGAATTAAAAATAAAAACATTCAAAAAATGTTTGATTAATCATGCCTTCTATCAGGTATAATTTGAAGAATATTGAGATACAAATTAGAATCAGATTATTTTTTATAATTGAAAGTAATCCCTGCTTTTATTTTTTTGATAATATGATTATAATTTATAAAGACAGAAACTCTATAGAATAAATATTCTATCTAAAATTAAAATGTCATTCAAGCATATGTTTTTAGAAATTATTGACTAAAATAACTAATTTGTTTTTTATATTTAAATTGTGAATGTAAATATCTAAATATCTCTTAGAAATTCAACACCTCAATGAATGTATTTTTAGTAAGAACTAATTATTTTCTGTTTTTTTAAAGCAGGAGTCTATTAAAAATTTTTAAATCTTGATTCTTGATTAAAAAAAAGAAGAAACAATACTAATATTTAGATAATTTTTAAAAGTACAATTAAAAGGATAAAGACAAAATGATTTTTTTTAGTTTGAGATTAAGTTTTTTTGGATTAACTTTTATAGCTATTATCAGTAATTTTTTCAAATTTTATGCGCAGTTGCTTACATTTTTATTATTTATAGGACATATTTTAGCTTATTAAGAGATCATCAATAAAAATTTTGGTTCCTCTTAGAATTGTATTCCTGATCAATAAAATATGTGGCAAATTATTGGGGGAAGTTATATTTTTTAATGCTTTATAGATTGTATTGAAGTTGGATCTGGAAATACTTCTGCCCTTTTAGGAACTCAAACGAATAATGGCATTCAAATTTAATTTCCTACTTACTTATTTATTGATCCTTATTCTATCATTGGTATAGATATAATGTATGTAGAAAGTGTGAATAATTAACTTAGATTCAATCTAAACAACTAAGAATCAAAAATTTTAACTATTTAGTCTCCTATTATTTATTAAGAACAAGCTCAAATTTCTTGCTCTTCAAATTAATATCAATTTTACTAGGCCTCTTTCATATTTTAGGGAATTTTATCTAGTTCTACTTTTGTTTTGACTATTGATTAGAACTAAGTTGATTTTGCTATAAAATAAATAGTTATATGGACTAACTGTTGCTAAAATTGTAAATAATGCTCTAGTAGCTCTACTTGTTTATCTTGCATGGCAGGATTTAATTCTTATACCTTTCCATCTGGTGAATAAGTATGCCAATAAACTTCAGGCTGCACAACTATTAATTGCTATTCATGTGCAAAGCTTAATGGATAAGAAGTATGTATCACATGCTAACCTAATTTTATATTAGATACCAATAATTAATGCATTATTAGTGATCCAAATGGAATTTGTAATGGACTGAGTACATTTTATTTTTATTTTTAAATAATTTCTAAGATAAAATCCCATCAACTTTATTTTAATCAAAATTATTTTTTATCCAATAGCTCAGTATTTAGACACTTAGAGTCAGTAATGTTAAAATTATAGCTCAAATTGCTGGTATTAATAGTATTCTACTACTTTATGGGTAAGTTGTGGTAGTTTTGAAAACTATTAAAATTATAAGTGTCCCTATAATAAATAAGTTCTAATTTATGAATTATAAAATTATAGCATTTATTAATGCTCTTGCAAAATAAATAATTGCCAATTTTGTACGGATTAAAATGGTTGTACTTAATGTAGATCTGGATATGATTATAACTCAAGCACTTAAACATGTGAAAAAATCTGCCAAAGTAATTAATACTATAATCCTTAAACTGATAGTTGTGAAAATTGTGGATAAAATTGTTTAAAATGCGATAGCTTAGGATGCCTAAGTTGTACTGATTCTAGCTATTACGTTAGTGCTTAATCACCTCAATATTGTGAACTATGTAATATTTAAAATTGTTAATAATGCTTAGGTGATGGTAAGTTTAAATTGTCTATTTTTAATTGCAAAATTTAATAATTTATTAAACAAATTAATGAATTGCAATAAAATATTTGATAAGGTTTTTAAAATAATTGGAAAACTTTGTTAGAATAACTATTTTTAGATTTTTATTTATTAACAATTAAAAGTTATTTTGATTTTCTATTGAAAAGGAACTTGCTCAACTTGCTAAAATGGATTTTCATTAAGTACTGATAAATTAACTTGTACTATTATTTGTAATGTTTAGAATTGCCAATAATGTGATTCTTAGAATGGATAAATATGCACAAATTGCTAAAATAATTATTAACTAAGTATAGACTAATCAACATGTGCTTGCTAAGTTTCTAATTGTAATAAATGTGAGCTGAATAATGGCTCTTAATGCTAGTTTTGCTAAACTGGGTATATTTTAAATCCTTTAACTTTTTAGTGTGATTGTTCAGTTGCAAATTGCTAAACTTGTAATTCTTCTAATGGAAGTTTATGTGATGAATGTGTTACAAATTATTTATTAAGTCAGAATAAAGATACTTGTAGTTGTTAGGTAAATAACTGTGAATCATGTTTATAAAATAATGGTAACTTATGTTCTAGTTGCAAAATGGGATATACTATTAATTCTAATTAAGATTAATGTTATTGTGGAGTCTAAAATTGCTAATAGTGTAATCCATCTGATGGAAGTCTTTGTGATAGTTGCATGAGTAATTATTTGTAAAGCTCTGATCAGAAGACTTGCAGTTGCTAAGTTTATGGTTGCAAAACTTGTTAGGTTAATGATGGATCTAAATGCTAAATTTGTAATGACTCATTTTTCTTAAGTTCAATAAACTAGTAGTGTAATTGTGCTGCCAATAATTGTATACTTTGCCATCCATAAATTGGATCACATTGTTTAACATGTGTATAAAATTATGTATAAGTTTATAAAGGTATTTGCTATTGTAGCGTTGATAATTGTAGAGTTTGTAATAATAAAAATGGAGCTTAATGTGATCAGTGTGTTAAAGGATACTAGCTAAATCCTTAAACCCTATAATGTGGTTGCAAAGTTAAGAATTGCTCAGTTTGTATTGATGGTGACGATACTACATGTTAAACTTGTGTGAGTAACTATGTTATGAGCTCAGATTAAAAGACATGCTCTTGCCAAGTAGCTAACTGTTAGTAATGTAATATTTCAGATGGGGGTGTTTGCTAAACTTGTAATAATTATTATCGATTAAATATTAATTATTAATGTTAATGCTCAATAAATAATTGTTTGTAGTGCGATAGTTAAGATGGTCTTTGTTTAACTTGTGCTAACAATTATAAATTAAGTTCTGATAGAAATATGTGTTCTTGCTAAATTGCAAATTGTTCTTCGTGTGATCCTTAAGATGGATCTAAATGCTAGACTTGTAAGAAAAATTTTTTGTTAAGTACTGATTAAACTAAATGTTCATGTCAAATTGCTAACTGCTCTTAATGCAGTTCAGATGGAACTATTTGTTTAACTTGTATTACTAATTATTTACTCAGTAGTGACTCAAAAAGCTGTAAATGTTAAGTTTAAAATTGCTAAACTTGTGATAGTTAGAATGGAAATATATGTTAAAATTGTGTATAAAACTACTTACTGAGCTTAAATTAAAATATTTGCTCATGTTAAGTTAGCAATTGCTCTTAATGTAATTCATTGGATGGATCTAAATGCTAGATGTGTAATAATAATTTTTTATTGAGCTCTAACAGTACAACATGTTAATGCTAAGTAGAAAACTGCACTTAATGTAGCAGTCAAGATGGTTTAGTTTGTTAAATCTGTAATAATAATTATAAATTAAGTAGTAATTCTAAGATTTGCCAATGTTAGGTTTAAAACTGTTAAAAATGCCAAATATAGAGTGGAGCTTAATGTGAAAAGTGTGTAGATAACTATTTATTAGATACAAATTAAAAGACTTGTTCTTGCTAAGTAGAAAACTGCTCTTAGTGCAGCAGTCAAGATGGGTTAGTTTGTCAAATTTGTAATAATAATTACTTACCTAGTGGTGATTCTAAAACTTGCACCTGCTAAGTTTAAAATTGCTAAAAATGTCAAATATAAGATGGGACTACATGTGAAAAGTGTGTAGATAACTATTTATTAGATATAAGTTAAAAAACTTGTTCTTGTTAAGTTAACAATTGCTCATAATGTGATCCATTAGATGGATTTAAGTGTTAATTATGCAATAGTAATTTTTTATTAAGTCCAGATTAAGCAAATTGTTCATGCCAAGTTGCAAACTGCTCTTAATGTAGTATCTCAGATGGATCAGTTTGCTAAAATTGTATTAACAATTACCTACTCAGTAGTGATTCTAAGACCTGTGATTGCTAAGTTTAGAACTGCTTAAAATGTCAAATAAATGATGGGAATATCTGTTAGATGTGCGTAAATAACTATCTATTGGATTTAAATTAAAAGGTTTGTTCTTGTTAAGTTGAAAATTGCTCCATATGTGATCCATAAGACGGATCTAAGTGCTAATTATGTAATAATAATTTTTTAATGAGTCCCAACTAAGCAAAGTGTTCATGCCAAATTGAAAACTGTTCTAGATGTGACATTCAAGATGGATTAGTTTGCTAAGTTTGTGTTAACAATTACCTACTAAGTAGTGATTCTAAGACCTGTGATTGTTAAGTTTAAAATTGCTAAAAATGTGAATAAAATAATGGGAATCTCTGTTAAAACTGTGTAAATAACTACTTATTAGATGTAAATTAAAAGATTTGCTCTTGTTAAGTAGAAAATTGTTCTGTATATGATACATAAGATGGATCAAAGTGCCTATAATGTAATAGCAATTTTTTATTAAGCTCAAACTAAACAAAATGTTATTGCTAAGTTGCTAACTGCTCTTAATGTGATAGTTCTAATGGATTAGTTTGCTAAATTTGTAATAACAATTACTTGCTAGGTCTTAATTCTAAGTCCTGTAATTGCTCAGTTTAAAACTGCTTAACATGTGATAGTTAAGATGGAGGTCTCTGCTAAACTTGTAATAATAACTATGTTTTGAGTATCAATTAAAAAGTTTGCTCTTGTTAAATTGCTAATTGCAGCTAATGTAATTTAACAAATGGGTTAAAATGTGATACATGTTAAAAAAATTTTATGTTAAGTTCTGATTTCTCATAATGCTCTTGTTAGATCTCTGACTGCTTTTAATGTAATGACTAAGATGGAAGTATATGCTAAACTTGTGTAAATAATTATCTTTTGAGTAGTGATAATATGAGCTGCTAATGCCAAGTTAGTAACTGCTTAAAATGTAGGTCAGATGATGGAAGAAAATGTGATTTATGTTAGAGTGGATATGTGTTAGATTAAAATTATAATACTTGTTCTTGTTATGATTAAAATTGCTTATCTTGTAATCCTTCTGATGGAAGTATTTGCTAGAAATGCCATCCTGGATATTCTTTAGATAGTGAAACTTTAGGTTGTAAACTAAGTATTTGTCAAGTTTAAAATTGCTAAACTTGCATAATTGATAACGTATATGCCTGCTCTTAATGTAATAGTGGCTTTTACTTAAATAATAATAAAACGGAATGCCTTTTATGTGATGTATAGAATTGCAATAAATGCTTAGAAACAGATTTCCAACAATGTTAAATTTGTAATTAAGGTTTTTAAATAAACTAATAAAATTAATGTACACAAATTGAAAAAATCAATCAATATGCAGTACATCCAAAATTATTATAAACAGGATATTTAGTCAATATTGAATTTTCTTAAAATTTAGTTGATGTCAGTATTAATTAAGACATAAATGTTATAACAGCTCAAATTATTGGGTTTTCTAAATACAATTATACAGTTTCAGTGACTCATGTGAATTAGATTACAATTATGATCAACTGCTATGAAAATATAAAAAATGCTTAAATTCTTATTAATTTTTAATTTAGTGAATTTGTATCTAAAAATAATATAAATACTTTATCTTATTAAGGGGATTTACCTTCATTTGTAATTATCTCAGAAGAAGTTCATTAGACTGTGGCTAAAATGTAATCTGCTACTTATGTAGCTTCTAGAACTATTGTTTCTAGCTACTTACCTATAGCATTTTTTGGAAACTTTTACTTTCTTGTCAATATGATCGATTTAACAAATTTCCTGTATTATCTACTTTTTATTGATATTAGATATCCTATTAATGTGACAGACTTTTATGGTTTGTTCAAAGATTTTTAGTTTCCATTCATCCCTAATTTGTTTGCTTATCTATATGATCCTTCCTATAATCCATGGAGTCCTAGAAAATTTTCTGATATGGGTACTAATAGCTATTTGATAAGCAATTCAGGTTAAGCCATATGTATATGTTTTTACATAGTGAGTGTTTACATTTTAGCAAAATTAGGCCATAAATTAATTCCTATCAGAAAAATTCATGTTTATTTGACCAGGGTGCTTAATGAAACATGGGAGTACAGTGCATTCTTTGATATGATGTCAGCTGAATATGTGTATATATTAATTGGTTGTTTGCTTTAATCTTTAAATTTTGATATATCTGATAAAAACTCTTATGTTGTTAATTATACACTTTATGCTTTTTTTATGCCATTCTGCATCATTTGGCCTTTAGCTATTATGGTATTCTTATACAAATAAACTAATTTAAAATCCAATTAATTTTTGTTAACCAAAATTGCTTCATTCTTAGGGGGTTTAAGAATAGAGAATGAAGATCGATGCTTTGAATAACATCAAAAAGAAGTAAAAGAATAAAAATAGAATTTAAACAATCCATAGTAATAGAAAGAAAATAACATAAAGAGCTAATAAGATAATGAGCATATAAAACAAAACCCACTAGCAAACGATGTTATTTAAGAATTGGCTGAAGAAGAGTAAATGGCTAGTCCTGTTCAAGTAAAAAAAAGATAATTGTAAAATGAATGGTAATAAAAAATTTTAAATTTAAGATAAATCAATGAAACAAATAACACAAATATATCTTCTAAGACAAAAGAATTGGATTTAGCTTCTCAAATTTAAATAGATGTAAGATCAAAAAAATAAAAAATAACAGCAAAGCTATCTAAACTTTTCAGTTGTTTCCTTTATATAAGAAAGATATTATTTTCCTTAATAATTGTCTTACTACATGGATATTGTTACACATAGCTTTTCTTAATCAGCCTTTTAAATTTATTAGTCATAGCATTAATTGCTTACATATAGCCATATGATTCACTATCTGAAAACATTAAAAATGTTTCAAGTGAAGTCATACTAATTGCAATTTAGATATGTGCAGCTACATTAATTGAAGATGAAATAGATGATTCAGAAGAAAGAAGGATTAAAGTAGGTTGGGTTATAGTTTGTTTGAGTGCTATTGCCTTACTATGGAATACACTAGTTTTGACAAAAGAAACAATTATTTCACTTTATTAATCCTTTAAGAAATTAATTATTACTAAAGAAGAATAACAGATTAAAAATTAAATTCATCCTATCACTACTTAATTAGAAATTTAAAAAGCAAATCTTGAAATAGATAATCAAAATATATTTTCAGATTCTCAAATTTATAAAAAGAAAATAAGCTCTTAAGTTCTACTTAATGAAGTAGGTCTAAAAAAGAAAAGGTCTTCATTCTCAAGTTCTAGGAACTAATAAGTTCATACTCTCATTTCAGATACCTTAATTTAATACCCATAAAGCTTATAAATGACTCCATCCTCAATAGGATCTTTTGCTGTTAACACAGATAGGGTTGAATAAAAAATTTTTTAAAATAAAGAACTTGAAAAATAAAATATTTAAAATTGTAAAACAGAAGCAATAACTGTTGAAAATTATATTTTTGATGATTTTAATAATTACACAAGTTTTTCTCCTAAAATTACAAACATAGATTCTAATCATGCAATATAATAAATTTTAAGTAATCAGCTGAACTAAAATTAGGTAGAACCAAGTAACTCAAAAAGAAGAAGAAGAAGAAGATCTTCTAATTTTAGAAAAGATGACATTTCATTCTTAATAAATTATAATAATAATAAATTAAATGATTCAAAAAATTCTTTAGGAAACTCTCCAGATAGTAATTCAGAAAAAGATGTATTATAAATAAGAAAATCTAGTTTTTCTTAATAGAATTTAATTAAAAAATAAAATTCTTTGAATTCAAGTAAAGATGAATAAAACCAAGTAGTGTATAGTCTATCAAATAATTAACCTACTTTAAATAGAGCATAGGAATAACACATAATGAATCGCAATTGATTAATCTATATAGAAAAGATTAATATCAGAATACTAAATATAGAAAATTTTTAAACATATTTTAAATCTAAATTTTTTTTATTAATATATTAAAGATTTATGTCATTTACTTGCAAATTATTTTGATTAGAACTTTAATTTTTAAAAACACTAATTAAAATTTTACAAAAGAGAGTAAATATTTTAGATGTAATATCCATACTAAATAAAGTTTGACGCATTTTTTAAATAAAAAAAAAATTTGTTTTTATCTGAATTTTTAAGTAAAATTTCAAAAAAAAGATATTATTTAATTGAGGCTGTTGAAATTACTTCAGATTAAAATTATTTTTGTAATTTATTTTGTTGATCTAATATTTAGAAATAGAAATAAATACTTTGAACCGAATAAAAAAACAAAAACAAAGAAATTAATTAATTTATTCTTCAATACTATTGTTATTACTTCATATTTATTATTGATTCAAAGTTTTTTAAATAAAATTTCTTTACAATTTTTTTACTAATCACTTAATCTTTATTTGATTGATTATTTTTTTTAAAGATTTTTTTTGAATTATTTTGATTATTATTAGAGAAGAAACTTTACTTTTGCAATTTATCAGCATATTAATTTGAAACCACATTATTTAGAATTATTTGATTACTCCTATATTTTTTGTATTTAATTTTAGTAATATTTTTCCATAAACGATTAAGATAAAATAGAATATTCTATATCTTCTGAGAAGAAAGACAGCTCTTTTTGTAAGAAAGAATCAAAATTCAAATTGTTAGTATAAATTGAATTTCTATAGTCTAAAAGTCCTTTAATCTAATTAGCATCAATATCAATCTCTATAAAGCAAAAAAAGAAATGTCCATACATTCCTTTATATGAAGGGGGTGAGAATTTATTATAAGTCAAATCAATCCATAAATCATATCCATCTAATGTAGTAATACTTATTCTAGTTTTGTATTAATGGCAGCTATTAAATCTACTTTCTAAACATATTAGCTAGTTTTCTAAAATTTAACTTAAATCATTAATTAATTTGATTTGCCTATCTCTCAAACATAATTACTATATTGTTTCATAATCTAAGCATATTAAATTAAGTAATCCATTAGAGTATCCAACATGATTTACATCAAGTGATCCATCCTTAAAATTAGTTCTTCCAATACAATATGAACTTAAATTGTATTCTTTCATCAATTCTTGAGCTTTTTCCAAGCAAAATTCACTATATTAGTAAAATTCTTCATCATATTTTTCTTAATTAGTTTCATTATATTCTAGCATTTCTGCTTTCATTTGATCTTAATACAAAGCCATTTGCTTTAAAATTTAGGTCATTTAGTATTAGGTTTAATCTGGGATATTTTCTAAGCCTTGTAGAACTACATTAAGAGGTACCGATTGAATTTTATTAAATCTAAGTCTTACATCTACAAAATCATTATATTTTTGAACAGCTTCAGCTATCAAGTTATCAAAACCCAATTATGCCCATCCCAATGAGCCTCCAATCCTTATTTAATAAGCAGCTGAAATACAAAAGTCGCCAAAAACATGATAAACATCTTATTCTCTAAACTTTAAAGGGATTGAGAATGTTAAACAAATTTTCTTCTACCTTTTTTAAGATTTAATGTTTGTATTTTTGTTTCCTAGCTATTTATTCTACTATTCAGTTTAACTCATACTATTTGAGCTTGATATCTCACTTTCTTAAACATCATTAGGTAATTACCCTTTGAAATTATTCATCTGCTATCTTACCTAATCAATTAAAAAATTATTTTCTGAGTAGTCAGTTGAGTTTGAAGATTAAAATTCGATTTCCATTTTTGTAAGAATTCTAAAAATAATATATATTTGATAGATATATAAATGATTAGGAATTAAGTTTATTTGCTTAAAAATTTGTTAGGCTCTATTACTTATCAATAATTTAAGATAAAGTGATTTCTTAAACAAAAAATAGACAAAATATTAATTAATTAATGAATCTCATAATATTATAGATTCTAGCCTAAAAAAAAATAATCTTTTCAATAACTATTGGATTTTAATACATTTTTTGTGTTTTAGTAAATTTTTCAAAGCTTAATCAACAACTTCGATTACTTATTTTTAAATGAATGATTCTTTTTTAATCAAAAAATAAGCATTAAACTAGATCCAGTTAGTTTAGATTAAAAATCATTTTTTAAAAAGATCAAAAATTGTGTTAAAAATAATTTAAATGGTTCATGATAATTAAATGCAAAATAGAATATTCTATGTTACTTTTTAATTAAATTTAATGATAAATTGGTCTAAATTGTTTATTCAAATTGTTAGTTTATTGGGTAAAAATATAATTCTTTTAAGTAGATTAAATTTTAACTAAACATAGTTTTAAATAAAATAAAGGAATTTAAATTTCTTTGATTTATATTAAATTATGATTTTTATAAAATTACATAAGATTTCCTTTTAATCAGTAAATATTTTTTTTTGAAAGATTAAAAAGTAGTCTTTCTTTTAAGTTATGAATTTTAGAAAAAATCATGTTTCATTTTCAAAATTAATATTATCATTTTCATCGCTTTAATTTGAATCACTATCATTTTCTGAAAAATGAAAATCATCATTGACTAGTTTAGAGTATTCGACAACAATATTATAATTTTCATTGAATTGTAAATCATTAGGATTTTATCTCAAGGCTTTCATAAAGTAGTGTTCTGCTTCTTCTAAATCTTTTAGCTAGAAGTAGACATTACCTAAGTTATTATAACTGTCAACATAATAACTAGTTTTAAGAGATCTTTTGTAATATTTTAAAGCAGCATAGAAATCTTTTTGGTTTGACAATGAATAAGCCATTTCAAAATTAGCATCTGATGAATTTGGGTTATTTTAACAAAATTTAATACATACTTCATGAAATTCTTTTTCTTTATTCTCCATTTATTCATACTTATCAAGAATCAAAAGATAAGCTGTTTCATTTTGAGGATTTGTTTCAATTGCTTTATAAAAATACTCTAAACTTTCCTCTTTTTTGTTTTGTTTGTCTTTAATTTCTCCCATAGTTAAGTAGGCTTCATCATTTTTAGGATCCATATCTATAGCTATTTTTGCCCAATATTCAGCTTATTAATAATCATTTAATTAATTTTAGTAAATATCACTAGCCATTTTATATGCTTAAGAATAATTATGTCTATATTTGCAAGATTAAAAAAAGTATTCAATTGATTTAAGAGGTTCTTTTAGTTTCTCATATATCTTACCTGCTCTGTAAAAGACAGAAAAATCATACATAAATTCTTAGGGATTAACTAAAAGGTTATCTATTATTGTTTTTGATTATTCTATTTCTGAAGATAATTCACTTTTAATGAGAGCCAGAAGAGAAAGAGATAAATATTATTTTGGTTGATGCTTTAATGACTTCATAATAAATTTCTTGCTTAGATAATCTTTATACATTAGGTAGTAGAGCATAGATTAATAATAATATACCCTCCAATATTTTATTTTTTGTGAAAAGCATTTGTCAATCAAGGCTTAACATTAATCATATTCCGTTTTCTTTTTATCTTCTAATATGCAATAGCATTTACCTAATAATGCATCTATGTCATTTTCATTGGATTACAAAACTTTCTCAAAATATTTTAAACTATTTAGCTTATCTCTATAATATCTAATGTATATTAATCCTAATTTTATTATAGCTTCAACATCCTAATCATTTTACTCAATCCTTTTTTCACATTACTCTTTCTCATTCAATACATTTGTAAAATCTATATCAATATTCCTCTTTTAGTAATCCTATAAACTGAGACTCATTTGTTTCTATCCTTCCTATTTCTACATCATAAAAAATTTATTAAAATTTTTAAATTATTTTCTTTAATTATTCAATCAAGTAAAAGCTCCAAATTGTTATATTGATAATAACTATTTGAAACAATATAAATATAAAAATTGCGATTTTTTTACTAAAAGTAAATAAATAATAGATATTGATGTACTCTTATTATTAAAATCCAAGAGTGAATTTCTTTTAAATTAAAAAATCTTCTAAATATATCAGTGTGTAAATATTTATTTCAACATATTATATTTCTCTTTTATAACAATTTATATCTTTAAATTTTAATTTAAAAGATAAATTATTTGAAATATTAAACAAAAAGAATTAAAATAAATGAATTTAATAATGTCTAATTAAAAAAGTTATTCATCTAAAACATAAATTTTTTTATTTTATTAGATTTAATCATTTAAGTTTTATATCCTTGCATAAAATGTAAGCTTCGATACATAATTGATTTTCAAATTATTTTGCTTCTTCATTCTTTATTTTTCCAATCACCTTTTATCTTTTTCATTCTTTCACCAAAAATATTTTGATTGCAATTTTAATTTTTAATTGAAATTTTACAAAAGAGAATACAGATATTAAAAACAAAAATATTATTTTTCTTTTCTAATTTCTTTTTTTAATAGAAATTTATTATTAAACTTAAAATTTAATATATCAAGAGCATTTTGCTATTAAATGGATATATAGTAAAGAAAAGCAAAACTGTCAGTCATATTTTTTAAGAAGCATTTATTAAAATTAAAGTCGATTAAAAATCTTAGATGAATTTTATATTGATAAAAAATAAAATAAAAAAAAATATGTTTCATCATTGTTTATTTATTTTCTTTTTATTTTAAATTAAGATATCCCATTTATATCATGAATGATTTGATTCCAATTAAAAAATATTTTTCTTAATATATTGTTTAGAACATAGTTTAGATAAAATGTTAAATTGAAATAATAGATGTTGCTCCTCTCAGATGTCTAATTCATTTTTGCAGGGGTAAAACAGTTTATTTTTTTTGTAATATTTTGCTTCTCCTAAAAAAGCAATAGCCATATTTTTAATTCACAAAAGGCCATATTAAATTTAAGAAAGTTAATAAAACAGAAAATTGATTGAGTTTATTTTCTAAATTATTTCAATTATCATCATTAAAAAATATTTTAACAGATAAAAATTTTGATGAAGATTGATAAATATGTTGAGACATTTAAATAAAAATTGTATTTGTTTTTAGATTCAATATTAAGATGTAATTTATGTATGATAACCATTAATATTTAAAGGCAATTAATGTCTGTCATTTCAATGATAATTAAACTAATCTTTTTGCTCTCATAAGTTTTGATCTTATTCTTTAACTACC
>JH720316.1:926266-950614 GCA_000231825.2 Tetrahymena elliotti 4EA
ATGAAAATAAATAAATAAATTTAATAATTTAAATTTAATCAAGTAATGTACATATTAAAAAACGTAAGTATTTTAGTCTAAATTGAAAATGAGATTTGCACAAATGATAGCTGATTAGTAAGTATTATTGTATACATCGGCTTTTATTACAATTAATCTAGTTTCATTGTTGTATTCAAAACAGTCTAATATCTAAATATTTTTATCTGCATACTCTACTGTATAAATAAAAGTTGTGTTATTCCAATCAATAAACCAAATTGAATTATTAGCATCTACAATAACAGTTTTGTGAATGCTTTTTAAATCAAAGACTTAAAATATTTTTGGATTTACTTATTCAAGATAAAGCTATTCTAAAAGACTTTCAGTCAAAATATCTTTTTAAATTAAATCAATTGTTTATAAACTGGCTTACAAATCTAAATTCAATAGAATAATAGTTTAGCATCCAAGTTAGTTAACCATGGGTATTGGTGGTGGGAGAGGTGGTAAAGGAGGGAGTGGTTCATCAGGAGGAGCAGATTATGTTGAGTTTGTTGGCTATTCTGGATCTATAAGAGGAAGAGTAGATGGATTATCAGGTAGAGTTGGGATATTGGGAGGAGGTGGTGGTATATTGAATAGATAAGGATAGAATATTAAGGATTTTTTTTATGAAATATCAAAAACTAGAACATTTTAAGTTAATAAATTGATAGTATTTAAATTTAAATTATAGTAGCAATAAATATATGTATCTGAGAAGGTAAAAAGATCACAATTTGCAGTTTGATATACAAAAGAAATGTCAGGATTCTCTAAATCTATTTTTTGCAAGCTGAGATTACCAATTAAATAAACGAATTACTTATTTTGCTTGATTTATTAAAAGCTTGTAAGTAGATCAATTTAAATGAGAGATATTATTTAAGGGTATGAATAAAACACAGCATTTGTATCACTGATTGCTATTATCTTTTTAAAAAAATAATTTAGTTTTTATTTAATTGATATTTTTGTTTACTATTTGTGATTGATCTTTTTTTTAGTAAAAGTAAATGTATTTAATTTCCTCTTGCTTTATTTTAGTTCTACTACCAAAAGTCTTCATCTTACTAAATTTTCTTAAAGCACCACAAGACCTATCTTAATGATTGGCATATTCAGGGCAATTAGTTGTACATTAATTTGTTTTTTAATTATAAAGTAAAAAATCATTAAATAAACATTCTTGTTTCTGACAGCTTAACTTATCTTCACTTAATATCCATCCTTCTAAACATTATTTACATTATTGACCCTCATTTTCACATATACTGCAGTTTAATATTTAGCAGTCTAAACAATCCTAGAAGAATTCTTATTATAAGCCACCGAATTAACATTATGATATGCAACTATTAATTTTATGATCCTTTTTATAAGATATTGTTCAACTTTATTTCACAAAACAAATCAATTTTTTTTACATAATAGAATGAAGGTTCACAGAATTCACATGTTTATTCATCTTCACATTTATTGCAATTAGATGGACAAGAGCTACAACTTTACAAACCTAGATCGAAGTACTTGCTTTGTTTTTAGCATTCTAGTAAAACTTAGCAAATAGATTGGTAAAGAGATAGCACCAATACAAAGTATTTTAATTTCATACTTTTCTAATTTTTAATACCTTTTTATTTACTTTAAAGTTATTCCTTTAATAAACTTTTTGTTTATATTATTATTTACATCTATGTCACAGAACAAAAAAACAATATCTAAAAATATAATTATTTACTGAATTATGAGTTGCTTTTACATTTTAGCTTTGGCAAAAAATGCACCGACCGGGAATCGAACCCGGGTCAAAGCGATGGCAACGCTCTATTCTACCACTAAACCATCGGTGCTTTCGGTGATAGTTTTTAATATGTATTTAAGATTATTTTGATTCATTTTTTAACATTTTTGAAATTTCTTACATGATACTTTTGGTTTAGTAGAAGGTTAATATTTTTTTTGTTTCAAATTTTGTGAAAATTGCATTCTTTAACTATTTAAGATAAAATTAGTTGAATCAAATATTTTTTTTACTTTTAATAACACAGTCGCAAAATAATAGCTTTCAAGAATGTGTTGATGAATGGATTAAAAAAATAAATGAAACTAAATTGAATAATTTTTTATTTAATTCACTTTTATATTTTTTCTATTCAGACATTTAAAAAAAATAAATTTTTTTGATAATTGAAAACTAAAAATAATTAAAAAATTTTTAAAGTGAGATTTTAAATTGCTGTATAAAAAAATTTTCTTTTATCAAAGGAAAAATTTACAATTTTATTATTTTATCACTTTTGTATCTTTTCTTGTCACATTTTGAAAATGCTTTTTAATAAAGAAAACAATTTTATTTGGATTTTTTACTAAAAATGATAAAAGAATAATATTTTAAATAAATATTTTATACAAAAAATAGATGATAAATACATTTAGATAATATACATACATACAATATGTTCCTATTTTTATTTTATTTGTCAAACATGTTTAAATAAACCTTTGGATGCAAATTCTTATCTTTCTATGTAACTTTACAAACTCTATGAATTATATTTAAATAATAAGCTTGATAAAATAATAAAAATAAATTACATGAGGTGTATCTAAGCTTAGCCTTCTTT
This sequence comes from Tetrahymena elliotti 4EA, assembly GCA_000231825.2. Classification (NCBI taxonomy): domain Eukaryota; phylum Ciliophora; class Oligohymenophorea; order Hymenostomatida; family Tetrahymenidae; genus Tetrahymena; species Tetrahymena elliotti. The sequence continues at coordinate 928,918 of JH720316.1, forward strand.
AAAAACTTTGAAATTATATTAACTGTACTGACACTGGTGTAGGCTAATTTTGTTTGATAAAAGCAAATTAATTTTTAACTGAATAAATAAAAGTGATTTACTTTTTCTAAGATAGCAGATGAATTAAATAGGATATTTGAAGATACATATTAGTCATTTTTCATTGTATTTTAGATTATAGGATTTAGATTTTTATTTACATATTCTGATTGCAACTATTTAGTTTATGTTTTGACTAGTTAAAAGTTGTTGCTTGTAAAAATGTTTTATCTGAAAGAAATGATAACTTTTTTCCACAACTAATGAACTCTAAGCATCTTTGTTTTTCTAAAGTTTAAGAATTAGAAAAAATTTGGGTACTTATTCTTTATTTTTAAGAGGAATCTTTTAAAATTATTTTGGCAAGAGTTTTCTTCATCTATTTAAATAATAATTTATCCTGTAAAAATAAAGAAAGCTATTTTTATTGTAGTTATGTTAATGAATGCTATGAGAATAAACGCAAATTTCTTATATATTTATAGCTATGATGTATCACTAATCATAATTAGGAGCAAAGCATAAGAATATAAAAGATTATAGACCAACTATTTTTCTGTTTCAAATTATTATACATTTTTATGAGGTTGGTTCTGAGTTAAAAGAAAAAAGTAAAGAATGGTTGTTATGAGGATAATAGATATCTAAATATATAGGTTAATATTTAAATTGATAACAACCATCAGAATAAGCTTGTGAAAGAATTTTAAGATTTCCCAATACATAAATTTCGTTTTATACCCGTCATACAAAATTCCATAGGTCAATAAATTTTGAATTTTATGGCTTTTTATGTTTTTATGGTTGTCAAGCTTTTAAAGTGATCTTAACTTAAGAAACAATACCAAAGGTATGAAAAAGCACCAAATGATAATCAATGGAAATGTTATTGTTAAGGTATAAAGGATATGATAGTAAGTATTACACTGTTAGCTGTAATCAGAAATTAAGTAGGAATTATCTCCTATCTGTATGCAAAAAATTCCCTAAATTAGCATTTTAGACTATTAAAAAAATAATTTAATACTTTATCGTTAATAATAGAAATCTTTTTTAATAATTAATAAAATAATTTACTATGGAAGGCTAATAGAATATATAGATAAAAATGAATGTCATTTTTGCTGTCTTAGGAATTTAAGAAATAGCCATTTTTTAATCTTTATACTACTTCAAAGCTACTAATAAGAGAGAAAGATTTATTAAGAGGTAAATTGAAACCATACTTACTATTTGAGTAACAATTCTATTTAGCCATACAGGATATTTATTAGTCATTTTTGCTAAGCAGTCAAATGATGTGATAGTTAGTTATATAGGATCTCCAAATATATTAAGAGAGACATCAAAAAAACTAGGTATAGAGATATTAAACGAGAGCATGAAAGATAGAATTTATAAGTAGTTAATAAAAATCTTAAACCAAAGAGAAAAATCTTATCCTTTAGAGCTAGATTTACTAGTTATCAATAGGTCTATTTTCTTAAATATTATCAGCATTTACATTAATATCTTACTTTTTATCATATTATGATGGCTGTAAGCTATATACAAAAAGTATAATGCAAAATAAAGACTAAAATACAAGTATTATTCAATCCATTAACTACAAACGTAACAATTTGATTGCTTTAATCCATACTATTTCTCCCATACTTCCCCTTTACTATCACAACTATTACAAAGAGGCCCAACAAATCCTTCCAAGCATCCAAATTTATTTTATGGATTATCTACTGAGCAGCTATCTAGTAGGCATTTATATATTTTATCTGTTTATTCATTTTCTCTCCAATACCCATTTCGCAGTATTATTTAGCTACCCATACAAAAATTTGCTTCTGATGGACAAGAAGTACACTGTAAATTGTTGATATCTTTTTACATATCTGGAATTTTAAGAGAATACCTACCCGAAACACATTAATTGCATCTAAATTGAAATATAAAAAATATGTTAATTCATTTAAATTTGAAATAAATTTACTAAATAAATTCATCTTTTTCAGAAATAGTTTCTCCTTGTATGCAGTCTCTGAATTATAATTCTAGAGGTAAATAGAGTTGCTTATCTTAATCAATTTAATTCGATGTAATGTAAATATTTTATTTTTATGATCCCTTGTAAATTGATTAGAAATTCAATTCAAAAAAACCAGTAGTTTCATTTAGCTAAGCATTAGCACCCTATTAAATAATAATTTCGCTATTATTCTGGTAATAGAGTTACAAATAAAATTGGCTTTTAGCTGAATTTTAATTTGATTAGATCTTAAAATTAAAGGGATTTCTTTCTTCATCAAAAAAATTTAAATAGATTGTTTTATCCAAATAATTTCCACTGGATATGTTGTGAATAATGTACTTATCCGTTATTTAAAGCTTTTCCATTTTGGGTATTTCTGATATACCAATCCAAAAAGGAATTGATCCAATATTTTAACCATAAAAAGAAGCTATATTATATTAAATTATAATTTTATTAAAAGAGAAAATTGTTCAAATCAAATAACATTAAAGTACTTTTTAAGAATTTTATATATTATTGAATTAAAATATTTAAATTAATTTTACCTTCATTTTTTAAAAAGAAAACTTGATTGATTAAAAGAGTAGATTTTTAAAATAAATCAGAGTTTGTAGCTTGATAATAGATAGATCCTCCTATTTTAGCTTAGTTTAATGTGAAGTTAGTTTTCTATAAGCTAAGTATTTATGAAGATTCAAAATAGAGAGCACCTCCTTTCTGCCCTTAAGCTGTATTTTTTAAAAAATAGCTTTCAGTTATGTTTATTCCTGTTTGATAGAGGAAATAAATAGCACCACCAGACTCTGAAAAAGATTGATTTTCTATAAACTAAGTCTAGTATATTTCAAACGTTGCTGTTTGTTGTTTAGATTAAGATGAATATATAGCCCCGCCATATTCTTGAACTTTACAATTTTTAAATAGAGATTGTTATAATTTTACAACTTTAGTATTTAAAAATGTTATTGCACCCCCTTTAAGCTATAGTTATTGCGTTTACGAGTTTTATGTTTTTGATTTCATACTAGCTAAATTGATGAAATTACTTTTTATAATCTAAATATTATCTCCTTGTAAAACATTTAGGGCACTTGGATCTCCTGCAGAATGAATATCTGTAAAATTTGTATTATTAATAATTAACTAACCTTATTATAACTCTATAGTACTTCCACTAAGTAAATTTATATTTTTAAATGTCGAGTCAGATATTATGACTTAACCTAAAGGACTTAATAATAACAGAGAATTTTGATTTGTTACCTCATACATATTGATATTTTATAAAGCAGCCTAAATAGAGGTAATTTAAAGCATTTGATCTTAATTAGCTGAAAAATGGAAATTTTTAACTTCTAAGTCAATTATTTAGATATTATTAAAAAAATACATCTGAATCGAATCTACAGAGTAATGATTAGCATATATTAGGCATATGTCTTAAATATCATCAAAATAGCTATCTTAGATCTCAACATTCTAGCATCCTTAGATATTAAATATTATGTTTGAAGGTATGTTGTTAGTTGACTAAAGCTATTCTAAATTTAAATTTCTTTTATTAGCTGGAGTAGGCTAATATTTGACTTAATTAGCTTTTATTCCATTGATTTGAATGCTTTTTTATTAAACAGCCAAAAATATATTACCTTTATTTATAGTGATTTTGCTAAGATTTAAATGATTAATTGAGATATTTTAGCATTCCAAAAATTTAAATAAATCTCCAGATATTTTTAAGTTAAGCAAATTTAGGTTATTAATATTTATATTTTCAACTTGCTAAAATAAAAACAAAATTTGATGTTGGCTTTCAAAATTTTTTATTGTTAAGTTATTGATATAAATAGTATTCACATTTTTTATGATAAAGAATTACTTATTTGTTATATTTGAAGGTTGAGCATCAATAGTAAGCTTATCAAATATCAAAATATTTGTATTTGCAATTTAAAGAGATGTATTACTTAGGAATAAAAACTCAGTATCATAAAAAATTAATTATTATAAATTATTATTTGGATTCAGATCTATTAAAGTATCTTTTTTTGAATATACATAGAGTATCATAGATTCAAAATTTATTTAGTAGAATTATGGAAGAATTATGCTGTTATTTGAAAGATATGCAATTCCTTTTTTCTATGTTTAGGATTATTATTTTTCAAAATTATATTCAACTATTGAGTTTTTAGTAAAAATCTCATAAAATATTTATATATTTATTAAATCAGAATAATCAGTGTCCATTTAAATTTTATATTTTGATAATTATAAATTCTAATATTTTACTCTATTTTAAAGATCCTAATGCTGTTTATATAAAATTAAAAAATTTTAAGTATTAAATTAACTCCTATATAAAATTCAATTAAAAATCATTTAGTGGGGATTCATTAATAGAATTAATTTTAAAAATTTAGTTTTTTTTAGTTGTGATCATGTAAATAAATAAATAATTTGAAATATTTAAAAATAGAAAGTTAGATCCCCCATTAGAAAATTAATATAAAAAATTTTTACTTAATTTAGGTTATTGTAAAGGCTTGAAGTCTAGAAATAAGTAATGAGCATCTACTAGGTTAGGATATTATTAGACTATACTTAATAAGCAATGTTAAATAGACTCTAACTAGAAAAGCATTTAAAAATGATTTATTATAGATTTAATTTTTACTAATCAGAGTAAATTAAGTCTACAAAGTAAATTTGAGGATTATTGAGATTTTAATATGATTCAAGCAAAAAAGTTTTTTCTTAATTTAACTATATTATATGAATATCATTTTAAAGTGTTACTAAGAATATGTTTTGGACTACATATGAAATATCTTTTATGTTGGAAAAAATAAACTAATCAACTTTGTAATAGTTTATAAAATTTAAAGTTCCTTTCTAAAAAACGCTCACCTAATAACTACAAATTACATATAAATAATTTTAATCACTCTTAAGCACCAAATTACTTGAGCATGAAATAGGTAAGTATCCAACCAAAGTTTTAGAATCTATAAAATATACTGAAATATTTAAGTCTGTTGCTATAACAATATAACTATATTTTTGAAATGGTAATACGATAAAATCAAGAATTATTTCATCTTAATAAGCGAAATTATTTATCTACTGAATGTTCTTAACACCTTGAACAGAATCTAATTTTAAGATTACCATTTATTTATTTTAAGTTAAAATTGAAATATATTCTTCATTCATTTAGATCTAATTTATTTTAAAAACATTTTAAAAAATAACATTTTAGTATATAAAATTTACTTTGTTCAATTATTATTGCACTTAAATAAAAGGGGAAATTTCTTTTGTTTCAGAATTTAAAATTGCAAGATTTCCAAGAATATCAAAAAGAGCCAAAATATTATTACTTAAAACATAAAAGTGGGTTACCTAAAACTAAAGAATATCTTCTTTTACAATAACTTCAAATTCTTCTGTAATTTTATTAAATTTTTTCAGCTTATTACTGTCTTCATAGCAAAATATACTGGAATCAAAACTAGAAATAAATTTACAGTTCACTGATTACTAAATGCTTTTAGTTTGTTTTTTATTAATATAATCATAAATAATAAACTCTTAACCTGAGATTATGACGAGAATTTTATTTAAACTTATATTGAATAGTTAAATGTCATACATGGTTGCAAACTTAGAACCTTAAACTCTATATTAATTTACTATTTAATAATTATCACTTTTGTGAACATTAATTTATCTAGAATTATAATTAAAAAATAGAATCAACTACTAATTCTCAAAATACAAAAAATTGCTATTATAGTTATTCAAATAGTTATTATGATGACTTTCAAAGAGAGAAGTCCAAAGATCTAATAACAAAAAAGCATTATTTTATTAAATTATCAAAGAATTTGATTAATCAAAATACCAAACCCTACCTTCGACATTATAATTATCATAATCAAAACTTCCTAAATACTAAAGAGAAGAGTATTAAAATACATTTAATCTATCTTAAGACAATATTAAAATTAGATCTAGTTTATTCTCTACAATAATATATATTGGTAATTATCTTAGTGCTTATTATTTAAATTATATTCCATAAAGAGCAGAATTTTATATTTGGCAATTTGCATAATCAACCATACTTAGTGTATTCTAATTAACTGTAACAAATTTCTATTTATAAAATATACTTTAATAATTTGAAAGAAGTAATTATTTTTTATTTTGAAGTTAGATGAATTTCTTATTTTATATTATTTATTTAATTGTTTTTATGTGAAAAATTTTGAATAAATAAATAGATTTATGATTGAGGTAAGTAATATTAATTTAAATTTGAATGTAAAATAATTAAAAATTTACAGAATCTGAAACCACATGCAAATTTTCTTAGCTACTTAAGAATGTAAACTGACATTTCTAAGTAGTATCTTGGTCATAAATTGTTAATATATTTTTTCCTTAGCCTGTTTAAGTATCCTAACTTTAATAAAGCTAAATAATTTATTTATTTTAGTTATTATAGTAAGTATAATTCGGGTTGTGATTTAAAAAGAATTAGTTAGAATAAACTTAGTATTTTAATATTTTATATTACCCATTTTCCAAGATTTGAATTAAATTATAAGATGATTTTAAAAATATTATTATAATATCATCTTATTATATTATTTTATAGTTATTAACTGAGTTATAATATGCTATATCTTAAAATTATATTTTACTAATATTTCCTGTTTAATAATTATATAAGTATGATATTTATGAATTTTCTGTTTTCATTGAAATTATGATACTATTTTTAGATTAGATCACAGCTTCACAGCTCAGAGTATACTTACTATCAATTAAAAATAAATTCATTTTTTAAACCTTATAATCTTATCTTCTATAAAATAGTATTTAGCTTTTCTTATCACAGGATATAAATACATCTATCTCAGGTATGTAACTTACTTAAGTTTAATCAACAAATGTATACTTAGTTTTAAATGAAAGGTCTACTACAATATATTAATTTTCTCCAACATTTGCTAAAATTTCTCTATTGCTAATCAATTATTTTATATTAATGCTTATCAAATCAACAGGGATACCTATATAATAATAAAAATTTGGCATAAATATTTTTACAAAACATAAATAAATTCTTACTAATTAATTTTTATTCGTTTGTGGAAAAATCTATGAACTCAATTTATTATTAATTTACAATAAGAATTTTTGATTATAACTAAAAGACCTTGGAATCAAGTAAACTACTTTATAAGTTAAGTTTCTAATATTTTGAACCTAGTAAGTTTTTATTTATTATGCTCATTTACTGGAATAAAATGATTGAGTTGTCATTTACTATTGAATATTTATCTTCTGTAGAAGCTTTTAACAAAATCTATTCTAGTTACTGATTGATGACATTAAACATAAATAGTTGCTATTTATATTAAAAATATTCTTAATCTATTGTAAGATTTTATTTTTTAATGCTAAAATTTTATAAATCCGTAAAATAACAAACAACATTTGAAAATAGAAATTTACCTTTTGAATGTCTTAAATCACCAGGTAGGTTTTTCCTTAAATTTACAGTAGATTTTTATTTAGAATAAGGACAGAGAAAGGTATTTATAAATTAGAACTTGCAAGGTCTAAAAAATTGTATATTTTATACTACTGCTAATAAGAAGCAATGAAATAATTATCATTTGAAGCTGTTACTTATGTTTATTCTATCTTTGTAAATGACTAAGTTTATAAATCAAAAATCTATAAATTATTATTTCCAACTACTGCACTCGTTTTTAGTAGCATTTTTAGATATTATTTGCTTATGGCCAATAAAAATACTTTTAAGCTCTGCGAACTTAAATTTGCTAAAATAAAAACTTTATTAGCCTTTAATTATCTACTATACAAAACGAAGCTATTTAATTTAGAACATTTTAAAGAAATAACTGTAAATTCATTATTTACTGCCATATAAGAACCAGTGTTGTAAAAATTATCTTTCAAAGTCAAAATAGAAGTTGCTAGACTATATTCAAAAACAACTAAATAATGTTCCTAAGTATAAAAATAAATATTATTATCAACAACTTAAACTAATAAATCTCTATCTCGGTTTTAATCACTGATAGTAGCTTCAATCTTAAAAATATCTATTTTTTATTATGAAATACAGAACAGTAAGGATTAGCCCTCGTAATGAACAGCTAAATAGATCACTGATGTGCTTATTTCCTTCAATAAATTAATATATAAACTAGAACTCTAAATTTCGTATTGATACATTTATACTTTGTCAATATTAAAAATTAAAAAGTTGTAATTCTCTTAAATCTTATAAGTCATTACAACATATTAAGAACATATTTCAGAACTTATTATCTACACCTTTAAATTCTTTTCAAAGACCTATTTTTATCCTTATGACTATTAAATTCTAAAGCCTGTTTTAAAAATTATTGCCATTAAATTTCTCTCTGTAGAGTAAAGTACATTCTAGATACCACCCATATAATATGCATCATTATAATCTACAAAGCTGCTATAAATTAGATTATTGTATATAAGCTATTATTTAAATTCTAAGCAACACCAAAGTTAGTTTTTGTTGGAAATTATTATTTTTTCATTTGTTAAAATTTAAATTTAATTAAGGTTAATCTATAAGTTTGCTTATTCATAAGAGTCCAATTAAAGCTAAATATTTACATTTTCATACCAAATATTAGTTAAATTAAAATTTATTTTTTTCATTTAGAGAGTATTCTCAAAAACTTGGTAAGTTAATATTTGGTTTTAATTAATGAATCTTATATGACTTAACATTTAGCTTGGCTCATTAGAAAAAGGGTAAAATACATTTTAATCCATTTAAGTAGTTTATTGACTCATTGTTCCACTTATATTTACTATTTCATATCCTTTTTAAAAAAATATTTTTGATATAATTTAATGATTATTCATAAAATAAATAAAATTAAAATAGTTAAATAGAAACAGCATTCTTCAAAACACCCAAAATAAATGTAGAAAAAAATACCTTCGCTTGAAGACAATATAATTGTATTTTAGCTATTAAAGATCAAAAAATCAAAAATTTATGTAGTCATTTTTACAAAATGAGGCTTATCCTTTATAAGTAAGATAAAATTAATATAAATTAATTAAACTTAATAATTTACATATGAAAATACATAGCTTTATTAATCCTAATCAAAAGTTAAATTTGAACATACAATTGCAGACTAATAAACCCCATCTTTTTCAAAGGCCTTTATCATAACTATTCTGATTAATTAATCATATTCAAATGCATCTAAAATTGTAAAGTCTCTGTCAAATGTATCAGTTTAGAAAATAAAAGTAGTATTTTTCCAATCACAAAACAATATTGAATTATCTTATTACACAATTATTGTTTTATTCATCTTTTAAAAATCAAAAACCTTTTAAATGTTAATATAAGTATTTGGAGTTAAATTCTAGATGAGAAATTAATCATCTAAAAAATCTTTCTAATTTAAAGTTAAAGTCTATGGGGTGATATTTAAATTCGATGATACTGCCATTGTTAAGCATCCTAATGAGTCTGCTGTAGGGGTATTTGAAGCTGTAAGTATATTAGACATTTAAAGTGGATTAGCTAATGGAGAAGGGGGTTGTGGGTCTAAACTAAAAGGAATAAGAGGTTGAGCAAATTAATATGGATTGAAATCTATAAATTTAATTTCCTAGGTCTTAAAAGTAATAACATTTTAATTATCTAAATAGAAAACATTTAAACTCAAATCAATTTAACATATCACAATTGTATTTGAATATTAAAATGAGCTGCATGTAGGGTCTTAATAAATAAAAGAAATTTCAGATAACTCTAGATCTAATTTTTATACAGTCTAACTACCAAATAAATAAATATTTGATTTTATTAAAATTGCCTGCTAAATACTAGTAAGTAAATTAATTTGGATTAGTGAAATTAGCTATGGATAAGAATAAAAGATAGCTGATGTATCGCTTATGGCAATAACCTTTAATTTAAAAAATACAAGTATTTTATAGTTTTTTTGATTAAAAAAAAAATTACAATTGAACTCAAATCTTTTTTTAAGTAATAAAAAAGATAATTAATATCATCTTGCTATATTCTTTTTCTACTCCCAAATGTTTTTATCTCACTAAATTTTCTTAAATCCTCACATTATTTATCAAATTAATTGGCAAATTCAGGGCAATTAGTTGTACACTACCCAGTCTATTGATTATAAAACAACAACTCATTGCTTAAGCATTCTTATTTTTAGCAGCTTAATCTGTCTTCAGATAAAATCCAGCCTTCAGAGCATTATTTGCATTATGTACCCTCATATTCACAAATACTACAATATTAAACTTAGCATTATTTACATATTTATTAAAAATCTTATTGTGACCCTCCCTATTAGCAAGTAGATACACATCTAGAAGTACTTGTATCCTTTTTATAATAGTTTGGATGATTTTCAATTTCAATTTGATGGATCTTACATAAAAATATGATGGTTAACATAATTAGCATGTAAGCTGATCATTGCATTGATTACATTAATCTTAGCACTTACCACAACCTTATTTGTTTAAGTCAAAGTAAGAGCTTTAAATTCTACATTATTGCAGAATTTAGCAAAAAATTTTACTACAGAATAGTATGAGTAAAGTTAATTTTATATTCATCTTACTCCTCCCTAAAAATCTTTAAGTCTTTAAATATTATTACTAATTAATTCTTATTTTAGGTTATTAGTTCAAAACAAATTATTATATGCAAATTTGTATTTTTCTGTTTAATCAATAGTACCTACCTATTAAAATGATTAAAACAGACTAATCAAATATCTTTAAATATTATTTTCTATGTTCTTAATTAATATTAATATTATTAAAAAATGCACCGACCGGGAATCGAACCCGGGTCAAAGCGATGGCAACGCTCTATTCTACCACTAAACCATCGGTGCTTTCGGTAGTATTTTTGTTTAATTCTAAAAGTTATTTGATTTATTTTTTCAAAATCTAATTTTAGAAAAATTAAGAATTTAATTTAAAATAGAAAACTTTTCTTTAAAAAATTTTTATCAAACTGAGAACCTATGACAAATTTTATTGAGACTCATATCATAACTCAAGAATAAAACTCTTATTAACATGTTCTATAAGTTTATTTTTCAAAATGTGAATTATAAACCAAATTAAATGAGCTTAATCCATAAACTAGTCAAATTATTACAAAAATAAAATTACATCATAAAATAATAGACAAATAAAATAACTTTAATAAATACTTTTAGAAAAAAGATCAAATTGTATTTAAATAAGGTAAATAATTTTTAAGAATAGTAGGTTTAATTAATTTTTTACTAATATTTCGAGAGAAAAAAAATAAAATTTCAAAATATTTCATTTTTTATTATTATCATTTAGATAATTGTTTATTAAAGTAAGTTCCTAGAGCAATTTTATATCTTTTTTAATAAATTTATACCTTGAGTTTAATAATAAATAATTTACAGACATTTATCAATATACAGAAATGTATTTGCCACATCTGATACTTAATTTTTTGTTTTTAAAATTTATATTTATAATTCTATCATTGGTTTTACTGGATTTAGTTTTTTATAATTGAGTAATAATTTTTACATTTTCTCAAAATTAAATTGTACATTTGAGTTCATTAGAAGAACTCAAGAACCTATTTTTTTTACTAATTTATTATACCTGTTCTCATATCTAATTATTGTATTTGATTTTGCGCTTTAGTTTAATAAAAATGAATGCCCGTAAATATCTTTTATTCCTTTTTTCCACAAACAGTAGATTCTAATTACTTTTGTTTTTCTAAAATATAATAATTTCAAAATATTTGGGTGTTTATTTTTCATTTTTAACAAATAAATATTGAACTTATTTTAATAATCCTTGTTATAACTGTTTGTAGCCTTAATAGGCAGTACCCTAGGGTACTATACATATATATATATATAATTGAGAATTATCACTAATGATGACTATCAACAAAGTAAATGTAAACAAACATTTTTAAATCAATTTCTTTTTTTGTAATAAAATTACCTTACATTTTAATGAGATTGATTCTTCTGTAAATAATTGAAATTAAAATAATTTAGTTAGCACTTAAGTGAATGATACACGTGAGGTTAAATTTATGAAAGATTTTAAAGATTATTTGTTTTGAACCCATCATTTATAATACTATTTGTCAAAATATTTTCTATTCTTTCACCTTTTGATATAATTTCAGTAGTATTAAAAACACTAAATAACAATTAATTAATTGTATATGTATTAAGATAATGGTAATAGGTGTAAAATTATTAGCTGCTATCAAAAATAATTAAGTAATGCTTGGATCCAATTTGTTTACAAAATATATGAGATAAGAATTTTTGCCTGATTTAATTTAAGGCAATTTAATATATTTTAGAAATATGAAATAATTAATTTTTTCCTATTAAGGATTGTTGGTAAAATAGGTATACATAAATAGTAGTCACCCTTATGATACCTAGGATTTATGTGTCATCTTTGCATTTCAGCATAGACAAGAGTATAAGAAAATAATTTATTAAAAAATAAATTGTATAACAATTCTATTTAGCCATACAGGATACTTATCACTCATTTAAATTAAACAACCTAATGTAGTAATTGTGAATTATTATGGCTTGTGCATCTCTACTTTTTGTAGTCCTTTTATTTACAAATATATCATTAAAAAAATAAATCAAATCATACAAAAAAAAGACTAACATATTTTATAAGTTTAGTTATAGTGCATTACAAGCACTACATTTTTCTAAACAACTGACAAAAATTTCCTAAGCAATATCAAAATGTTATATCTATTTTATGCACAAATTCTAAATATTACTCAAAACATAACCAAAAAGAGAGGTAAATAAAAATAATTAATTTCTCATTTTTATTGTTTGTGAGTTAAAAAGATAAAAGTAATTAAAATTTATAAAAATGCACCGACCGGGAATCGAACCCGGGTCAAAGCGATGGCAACGCTCTATTCTACCACTAAACCATCGGTGCTTTAGGTATTATTTTTGTATATCTCCAAAAGTTATTTGTTTTTTTTGAAAGAAATAATATTTTAGAAATCTGCAGAATGAATTTAAAAAAGAAAACCTTTCTCTTAAAAATTTTGTTTGATTTTAAAAATAACTATTTTTAATAATCTGTTTGTACTTTATTTTAATAAACAGGGTTAAATTTAATGAATTTTATCTTCTTTTATTTATTCTTTTATGTAAAATATCATGGTTTGAATATATCACTGACATCTAAATTAGTGCTATCTCACCTAAAGATTATTTAGCACATTAAATCAAGCATAATAAATGAATTATGTAGGTATCACTAAAACATTTAAGTTAAAAAACTTATCAGTAAATTATAATTATTGGGAAATAAAAAGAAAAGAATAATGATTTTTAGTTTTAATAATGAAAGCTCTATAAATAAAATGTCTAAAAATTCATAACAAAAAAATTTTTAATTTATTTCTTTCTTTATATATATATTATCTAAAAATAAACTCATAAGAAAATACAAGTTTGCATTTTTAACTTTTTTTAAAAACTACATTCAAATATATTTTCATGAGTATTAGTTTTAATTCTAATTAAATCAGAATAATAATGCACCGATATCTAATAAGAACATGCTAACAGATAGTAATAAAGATCCATTAAGACATTCAAAATCTCTTTTAAAGTAATCCTTAACATATTAGTCAGTGACGTGTCTTAAACAACCCTTTCTGCAAGAAACATAAGCATCTATACTAGGAGTAAGTCTAGCATCACAGTCAGAACTAGTACTAGGATCTTGTAAGCAAAAATCAAAATTATTCTGAGAATTTTCACATGCATTTTGAGAGGTGGTAGCGTTATCACAGTTTAAATAACCAACTGTATCTTCACAGTATTAAAAGGTTTTATCATTCTTAATTCCAGCATTAACATAGCTGATAGTAATGATAGCAACTAAAGCAATAGCAATAAGTCTCATTTATTAGATTTTTATATTTTTATTTTATTCGATATTTATTTATTTTTAATTTTTTTTATGAAAATTACATGAATTTAAATTAAATTTAGGCTATAAAATACATAAAATACATAAGATAAATTTTGAGCATCAAAAATTGAGAATAAAATTTTTATGTGTCTTTCTGATCACTGATCAGACTTGATATTTAGAAGGATAATCAACTTTTTTTTTAAAAAAATGATACTGAATCCATTATATCTCTTTTACTAACCAGATACTCTTCCATTTACTTCCTGCTATAAGCAGATTTGATAGAAAGAATGAAAAGGGAGTAAAATCTTAATTGATGCAAAAAAAATGAACATAAACTTTTGAGAAATTGTGAATGAAATACATATTTAGTAATTTAATCTAGAAGCTTTTTGAGATATCCTGATCTGATTTCTGGTTATAAAATATAAATGAGTAATCAATCTAATTAAAAAATTTTTAATCAATCTCATAAGTAACATTAAATTGTACTTAAAAAATAAAACCAAATTAGTTTTAATTAATTTTTTTATTACATTGTAACAAGAAAAAGAGCAAAAATATAGTTTGAAACATGATGGTTAACAAAAATTTAAGATTTGATAGTCTAAAGAATAAAAATAATATTCAGCTTTATTAATTTCTAATTCTTTATATAATTAATTTAATCCTTGTTGAAGTTATTTTATCTTTTGATTGCTGTAATTTATATATTGCAAAGATTATTAAATTGATCTAGAGTATTTATGTAAGTTAAAAATGTATTAAATTCATTACAGAAAAATATATAGACAACAGTGCATTATTTCTTGATTTTAAAATGTATAAACTCTATATTTCCTTTTTAAATTAATACAAAATTTTATCTATCAAAATATATAAAAGAATTTAAAAATTCTTCTCTATCTATCTATAAACCACACCACAATTAAAAAAAGAAATTATCTACAAAAATTCTAGAGTTTATTTGTATCTTCTCAATAGATTGATTTACAATAAGAAATTACACGTATAGAAATAAAATACTGTTTTATTACTAGTTAAATTAACAACCTATTATGTTTTCAAGTTAAAAATTAATAAAAAACAACAAAAAATTCATTTCTATTGCAGTATTCTCAATCTATTTATAATAATAAATTTAATTAATATTATCTTAATACGTCCTTCCTAATGTTTTCATTAAGCTAAATTTCCTTAAAATAGTGTAAGATAGATAATCTGTTAAAGTTAAAATTAATATGGACAACCAGTTTTATATTCATCAAATTATTCATTATAATATAAAAGCCATAATGAAACATTTTTATTTGTTGTAATATAATATATCTTCAGATAACTACCATCTTTGTAAAAATCATTTGCAATAGTTTCTTTTAATTCAAAAATACGGCAGTTTTTACTTAGAATTTTATAAAAACTTAAAAACCTTCTCAGCATAAACTTTCACATTTCGTATGATATTCTTTTTGTTGGCAAAATGCAATAATACCTTTTAAAAAAATAAATCAAATCCTACATAAAAAAAGCATTTTTCTAAACAATTACTGCAATTTTGTTAAAAAATATAAAAATATTATCGGTTTTTAATAATAGTTGTAAATATTCATTTTAAAATAACCAAAAAGTGAAATTAGTAAAATAATTTATTTTACTTTCTTTAAACTAAATTAATTTATTAGTATACATCTAAGTTCATCAAATATTTTACTTTTATTCTGTTAAATTTTTTAATGCAAAAGTATCTTAAGTTTTTTATCATGTGTTAAAAAGATAAAAGTTTTGAAAATTAATAAAAAATGCACCGACCGGGAATCGAACCCGGGTCAAAGCGATGGCAACGCTCTATTCTACCACTAAACCATCGGTGCTTTCGGTGATATACTTTTTTATTTTACTGCATTATTTTATTTAATTTGAAAATATTATGACTGAAACAATTAATGAATTTTGGGAAACAAATAATGATATCATAAGTACTCTATTCAGAATGACTATCTTATTTAAAATTTCTGAAAAATATCAACATATTATTCTTAATTTAAATTTTTATTTTTTATAAAAACTAAAAATGCACCGACCGGGAATCGAACCCGGGTCAAAGCGATGGCAACGCTCTATTCTACCACTAAACCATCGGTGCTTTTGGTGATATTAATTAAAATATTAAGGACTTAATTTTATTGAAAACCAATTTTAAAACAATTAAAAAACTTGAAAATAAGTTAAGTAATAATATTAATGAGTTTAAAGAAATATTTTTTTATTATTTATTTAGTGCTTATGAAATAGAGTGATCAAATATTAAAATCTATTTTTTTAATTTAATATAAGATTTAGAGATATTTTTAGATTAATAATATTCAATTTTTGATGACTAAAATTTAGAAAGATCTTAATAAACAAAATAAATTAAATAATATTAGCAAAATTAAGTTCCTTTCAGATCCATTAGTAAAATCAATTGAAACAAAATAAAAAACTCAATAGTATTTTAAGCTATCTTCTCATAACTTTTCACAAAATAAATACTTTAATAATCTAGTAAACAATAATACCTTGTAAAAATATTTAGAAGACATTGTTATTTAGTTTAGTATTAAAAAATGGAGCTACTTTAGAAAATACCTTTATTTTTAAGGCGAATTATGTCTCTTTGCTATATAATATTTTAAATTAATAACTTCATAACCTTATACTATCTTTTTAACTTGCATGATAAGTATTCTGTTTTAAAAGGATGCTTCATTAGCCTCATGCTTGCATAAGTTTTTCTTTTCTCATATTTAAAAACAAGCTAAAGTAATTGGAGTATTGTAACATTTATCTTAAAATGGAATTTTCTTTGTTATATTCCAACAGTAAAAGATAGTATTTCTTAAGAAAAGCAAGATTTATTAATAAGCTCTTTGACTTACTTTCTAAAATTGGGTTTAATTTATATTCATTCGCTTTTTAGCATAGTAGTATATGTTAAATATGAATAAGGAGCTATTTTATCACTATTTTTTGGTAGCTAATTTGGATTTCTTACAAGCACCATGATGTATGAACTCAAACAAAACTATGCATAAAATGATATTGCAACTCTAAGATAAATATTTAATAAATTCTTTTTCACTAGTCTTCTTACAGGATATGCGAGCTTGTGTTCTGAAAGGTGGTTTTTTTACTATATAATAATTTCTACTATTATGCTTGGGATAGCTTTATCTTAATTAAAGAATCTCTAATCTATTTTCAAATTTGGTTATCAAAACGACGTAATCAATTTTAATTACATAAATGCATCCGTTATTGTCTTGATTTTTTTAAGCTACACTGGCATAAACTTTGGGTATTTACATAAACCCATAAACTGTATAATAGGTTCTTAACAAGAATATTGTAATTTTAACAGTGGCTTATAAGGCATTATACTTATGATGATGATTACTTTTGATATCCTTTTTAGTAATATATCTGAAAATTAGCTTGTTAGAAGTATTCTGATTTCTTACTTATTAATATTCTCTCACAGCTACTATCTCATCTTAAAAAATATATATAATTTTTTTAAAAATGGTCCCTTTCAAAGAAAAATTCATATTAACTGTGATTAAATCCAAAACTTGTCTGAAAATTAAATTTATTAAGACTATTTTAGATTTAAGACTCAGTAATAATCTATAACTCTTTTAGTTAAAAACATCAATTTGTAAACCTTTAGAACTGTATGCGGCATATTGCTAAAAGAAACAAATAGAAAAATAACTTTCTAAATTGATTCAGAAAATTCGTAATTAAGACATACATATACAATATCTAGTATGATTTATCCAAATATTATATAAATCTTTCTTGGCGATTAAAATATAGCTTCTATCATCATTCAATAAATAATCAAAAATGAGTATTTTAAGTTTTACTTTTAAATCTGCTTTTTTTATGACATCACTCCTAAAAAATAATCTATTTTGCTTAATCAAATTATATAAAACTATTAAATTATACCAAATATAATAATTTCACCTAAACAAAATCTTCATGAAATCTATTGTATCAAAATACCTATTTATTAAATTATGGCCTTTAATAAAATGATCTAGTAAGAAATGACATTCTCCAAAGAGCAAATCATATTTGATCTATATGATTTCTAATGAAAATTTAGAAAGAAAAAAAGATTTTCAATAATTAAAATGATTTATATGGTAAATCTATTTAATCTTTCTGTAAAAATAAAAAACAATCTTAATATCTATGAAATGTTCTTATTCAATATCTTAATTTAAAACCAAAAATCAAAATCTAATAATTACTTAATTATTAGATTAAAATATTTTTTTTAATCTTATATTGTAAATCAAATAAAAATAAAAAAATTTCAATTTAACTATTCAGCTTCATGTTTTAAATATTATGATATCAAAAACACCTTAAATTATTCAAAAAACTACATTAATACATAATAAATTAAAAAATTTATACAATTTGAGAATTTTCTATTAATTTTTGTTTAAGGCTTAAAATTTAAATATTATTTACAAAAGAATTACCAGATATGATTTAAAAAACTGAAAATATTTTGGCTTACATATTCAATCAAATCTAGATATTGATTAAAAGTTAAATTTAATAGTTCTTTAAGATAGTATTATTGTAGGATTATCAATAAACAATAAAAGTAGAAGAATATTTTTTTTAATAATAATCTATTTCCAATTCTTATTTTGTATTAATATTCTTTTTACTGAAATGTATTAAAAATTATAAATTGATTGATAAAAATTATAAGAATATTTAATAGAAAAAATATTGCTCCAGTTAAAAATAAATTAAAATAAAATATACATAATAAAAATTATGGATTTTTATATTACTGCCTTTAATCATAACTATAATATAGATAATCCATTAAAAAATGATGTATTTTTATTAACAAGATATCATTTTTGACAACAATAGATTGATTTATTTCTGAGAAATGAATTTGGAATAATGATTCAAGTTAAAGAAGAAATTTAAGCAAAGCGATTTATCAAATCGAATTTGTAAGAAAAGATTTTGTGGCAAACAAGAATTTACTATTAAAAGTATGCAAGAGCTTTTTTAATTATTTTTTTGTTAATATTCGAGCTTAATTTATTTCTTTTAATCTAATTCTACCTTTGATTTTTTTATTGTGGAGATGACTGAAAATAAAAATCAAATTCTGATAGAATCATATTTACAATCAAAGATTTTTAATGAATTAAAAAAATTGCCTTATTT
Organism: Tetrahymena elliotti 4EA; assembly: GCA_000231825.2. NCBI lineage: Eukaryota > Ciliophora > Oligohymenophorea > Hymenostomatida > Tetrahymenidae > Tetrahymena > Tetrahymena elliotti. The sequence continues at coordinate 948,326 of JH720316.1, forward strand.
AATTAAAAAACAAGGCAACCTAAAAAGTTGCAAGTTAACAAAATTTTGTCAATAAATTAAATATAAATATAAAAATTAATTATATCTTAAACTTACTATACCACTGTTATCAATTAAAGAAGGTTTAATAATATGAAAGTCATTTTGCTATTAATCTTTCTTATTTAAAGTAAGATTATATATCATTAAAATTAATTTTAATCCAACATCTTTCTAATGATTTCTTTTTTTATTTTACATTTTGGATTAAATTTTATTCATTTAACCTTTTTCCTTACAAAAAAAGAAATTTTTTGCTATGAAGTGCTCTACGATAAAAAATTTGGAACAGATACTAGTTGCGTAGATGCACCACATACTTGGGTTAAATTAGATGGTGGCAATATCTCTTCTTGCCCTGAAAATTGCACTAAATAATATGATTCTAATACTATTGTTAAATTTATTTCTGACTAAAACTCTTCTTCAGGTGTTCAACTTTCTTTTACCCATACTCCTACTTAACCTTTCTCATATGTTGGAGTAGATATAATTTTCTTTTACACATCAGGTTCAAAAATTACATTGAGGATTAATGATTCTGCTACTTCCACAGATATATCATAAACATTAAAAACTACTTACGATGAAAATTACTCTATAGCATGCCCTGATATTAGATCATTTTATAGAGGGACAGCTACATTAAGCACTAATTCACTTTTAAGCGGGAACTAGATCAAAATTAATGTTGAAAAGGAATCATCAAGTTAAGTTTTTGGTATTAGAAGCATAAAAGTTTGGACTAATTGTAGATAAAATTGCTTAACTTGTAGTGATACAACCAACTGCAGCGCTTGCCTTGCTGGATTTAAATTACATTAGATGCCTACTGGAGAGTTTGTTTGTGAATAAACAAAAGGGTGTACAGTAGAAAATTGCTATTCTTGTTTTATAGGAAATTCTTCTTAAATTTGTTATAGATGTGCTGCTGGATATAATGTAAATGCTTAAGGTACAGCCTGTGCTTTAGCAAATAATACTGTTTGCCCTGCTTGTAAAAATAAAATTTTATCTATTTATAAATTCAATAATAATTTTTAAAGCTTTTTCTTGAAACACAATTTAAAAAAAACTTAAAATCATTTTTGAGGATTTAAATTTTACAATTAAATTTTATACTAAAAAATGAAAGAGTCAATTAAGTAAATATATTTAAATTATAATTTCTGATTAATTTTTTTAAATAAATGACTAATTAATTAAATTGTTTCCAAATTATTATAAAAATAATAGATGTAATAGTGTTTATAATAATATATTAATTATTTTTTTAATTATAGATACTTATTTTGATTAAGCTGGATATTGTAGTTAATACACTTATACATGTTAATACTAAGATAGAACTACTAATAATTGGGTTACTTGTGCAAATTAAGAAGACCCAAGATTTTATAAATGTGATAATTCTATGGCAGTGAGAGTCTATAATGTAGAAAGTTATGGTGTGTTCTAATGCGGATGCGGGATTCCAAACTGTTATTCTTGTTCAGCTGATTTAACTACTTGCGCTACCTGTAAATCTGGATATACTTATAATTCAAGTACATAACAATGTGATAGTAATTGTTCTAGTAATTAATATTATGATGGTTCTTCTTGCGTTAATTGTTCTGTAGCTAATTGTTTATCATGCTCTTCAGCAGGAACTTGTGATTAATGCTAAACTTCATATGTCTATAATAATTTAAGTTAATAATGTGTTTAGCTTAATACAAATTGTAATTAGGGATATTATTATAATTCATCATCCAGTTCTTGTTAGCCTTGTCCAGATGCTAATTGCTCAATTTGTAATTCTAGTGGAGTATGTACTACATGTAAAAGTAACTATACTTGGAATTCTACTGATAATAGATGTAATTAGAACTGCTAATCTAATTAATATTTTGATTCAACAAATAATATTTGCATTAACTGCCCTTCAAATTGCTTGAATTGTAATTCTTCTTAATGTACCTAATGTAATAATGGATACTCATGGAATTCAAGTGATTAAAGATGTAATAAAACTTGTACATCTACTTAATATTTTGATTCTCCAAATAATAATTGTATAGACTGTCCTTTAAATTGCGATACTTGTAATGCTTCATAATGCACTTTATGTAGTAATGGGTATGTTTGGAACTCAAGTAACTAGAAATGTGAAGCTTGTAATTCTAATTAATATTATGATTCAACAAACAAAATATGTGTAAACTGTCCTTCTAATTGTTAAACTTGTAACTCCTCTTAGTGTACTCT
>JH720316.1:950882-1004838 GCA_000231825.2 Tetrahymena elliotti 4EA
ACAAAATATGTGTAAACTGTCCTTCTAATTGTTAAACTTGTAACTCCTCTTAGTGTACTCTATGTAGTACTGGATATTCATGGAGTTCTGGTGACCAAAGATGTAATAAGAATTGCCAATCCAATCAATACTTTGATTCTACTAATAACAACTGTATAAATTGTCCATTAAACTGCTTGACTTGCAATTCTTCTTAATGTACCTAATGTAATAATGGGTACTTATGGAATTCGAGCGATCAAAGATGTAACATGAGTTGCTAATCTAATTAATATTTCGATTCCACAAATAATATTTGTCATAATTGTTAACTCAATTGTTTGAGTTGTAATTCTTCTTAATGTACTTAATGCAGTAATGGATACTAATGGAGTTCAAGCGATTCTAGATGTAATATGAATTGTCAATCAAATTAGTATTTTGATTCTGTCAATAATAATTGTATAAATTGTCCTGCCAATTGCGATACTTGTAATTCCTCTTAATGTACTTAATGCAGTAATGGATTTGTTTGGAGTTCAAATGATTCAAAATGTATGACTTGTAATTCTAATTAATTTTATGATTCTACTAATAAAATTTGTGTTAACTGCCCTGTTAATTGCCTAGCATGCAACTCTACTTCTTGTACATAGTGTAGTACTGGATATTAGTGGAGTTAAAATGATGTAAGATGTAATAAAATATGTTAAAGTAATTAATATCTAAATCAATCTGCTAATACTTGTGAAAATTGCACTTAATATTGCTAATCATGTAATTCATCTGATTGTCTTTAATGCTAATAAGGATATTCATATGATAATAATGATAAAAAATGCTACGCATAATGCAACTCAGGTCAATTTTTAGATAAAATAAATAATGTATGCATATCCTGCATCAATAATTGTATTAATTGCACTTCTTAATAAAGCTGTGATTAATGTAAAATAGGATACACGTATGATTAATCGTAGATTTCCTGTTTATCTAACTGTTAACAGAGCTAATACTTTGATTAATCACAAAATTAGTGTGAAAGTTGTATCTAAAACTGCAATTAATGCAGCGATGGTATCAGCTGTGATTAATGCTCTAACAATTATTCATATAGCTCTCATAATAAAGTTTGTTACTAGAACTGTTAATCTAATTAATATTATGATGAATAATTGAATAAATGTATAGACTGTGGAAGTAATTGCCTTTCATGTGATAAAAATTAATGTACTTAATGCGAATAATATTTCTTTACAAGTTAGACTGATAATTAAAACTGCTTTCCTTGCTAAGTTAATAACTGTAAAACTTGTTCCTCTTTAAGTAATAATTTGTTATATTTTCTCTTTTCATTTAATTAAAAATACAAATTTTTGAACCACAGAAAATACTATCCTTTGAATTCAAGAAATATACAAAAAATTGATCCATTTTGTGATTTTTAAAAACAATTTAGTTTTTGTAAAAAGAACTTACTGAACTAATTTATTAAATAAGTGTTACAATAAATTAATAGACTTTAATACAAATTTTAATTAATGCCTTTCCTTAAAATCTTTCTAAAAAATACTAAAGCGCATTATTTAGATAGCACAAATTCACATCAATTTAAATCTATTTTATTAAATAACTCCATTTTATTAAAGACATTATCATAAATTATGAAATATTATTAATTCAAGATTATTAGTATATAATATTAAAAAAAGACTAAAGAGAAAAATATCAAAGACATAAATACTATTTAATCAAAAAGGTTTAATTAAATTTTTCTTATAAAAAACCCTTATTTCAATTATGATTTAATATTTTTAACTTTAAATTTAAAATAAAAAAATATATTTTATTTGAATAAATTTTTAATAAAATTATTTTATTATTATAGATATTTGTTCAGAATGTTAAACTGACTATAATTTATCTTCAGATAAATCCTAATGCAGCTAGGGATGTAAAGTCAGTTTTTGTTCTTAATGTGCTTCTTAGAGTAATACTGTCTGCAGTAAATGTTTAGATGGTTATGAGTTAGTAAGTTCTCAAGGTATTTGCTAGCCTGTAACTATTATTTAGAAGAGCTAAACTGAAGTCAATCTTGGAGTTAAATTGGGTGATGATGGGTATTCAATATAAGTTAAGTTTTCAAATCCAGTCTCTTATGATAGTATTGACAAAAGCGAATTACTCTACTTACAAATTACTAATGTTTACAACTACACATATAGCATTTCAGATTATTAACCTAAAGAGATTTAATTGAACATTATTTCATAAGAGAATATAAAAAATCAATAAATTAAAGTAGGATTTAAAAGTAAAAATTTTGTTGTTAAAAACTAAATTAAGCCAGCAGAAATTGAATAAAATCTTAGCCCTTCTTTTGTAGTAATTCCTCAAGATTAAAAAGCAGCTACAAAGCAAGCTACCTAATTAGGTGATGGAGCTACAACTTTGTTGGCAACTATGATTCCTATAATCACTATGAGCAACTTTTATGTCCTAGTTAATACAATAGACATAACTGGTTTTCTATACTATTTGCTTTACATAAATATAAGAAACCCAGGGAATGTTGTTGAATTCTACTCTATCTTTTAGAACTTTTAATATCCTTTTATACCTAACTTATTCTAGTATTTTGTTTCTACTGATTATGCATAGACATCATTCCCTAAATTCATGGAAAATTAGACAGATTTGTATTATTTTTTTGTTTAACTTTTTATCAAACATTTTCTTTCACCATCTTAATAAATTTATTTAGATTTGATTTTTCAATAAACTAAATATTTATTTTAATAAAACTAGTTATTTTCTTAATAGCACTGGATAAGCTTTTACAATTCACATTTTAGTAATGAGTCTTTATGTAATTGCTAAGATTATGAGCAAAATAAAAATAAAATATGTCTAAGATTACTTTATAAGAGCTGTAAATAATACATGGGAATACAATGGAATGCTCGATTTGATATGGAATGAGTATATTTACTCTTTAGTAGGTGTTTTATTGCAATTTAATTGCTACGAGTTTAGTGATTCTTCAGCTTTTTTGAATTACTTTATCCATTCTTTTTTCTCAATTATAATATTAGGATTACCTTTTTTGATTAATTATAAAATTTACAAGTAAACAAATATTACTGAGAACAAGATATTCTAAATAAAGTATGCCTCAATTATAGGAGGACTCAATATATCCTCAAACCAAAAGGAAAGCCCTTAATAGCAATAGCTTTAAAACAATATAAAGGAGCATCCAGATGCTATCTCTTTAAATAATATCTCTAATTAACACAAAAAAAATGGAGAACAAGCAAAAAGTGAACTATTTTAAACTTCATACTAAATTTCTTCAGATTCATTAGTGGTTGATTAAAAGCCTACATTAGTTAAGAAATTAAGATCTTATAACAAATATTATAACTGCATCCTTTATTACAGAAAGATGCTATTTAGTTTAGTATTAGTTTTCTTGACTGACTATTAATATTTATAGCTTGCATTTATCATAATTCTTAATCTTTCAATTTTCTTTTTCATGGCTTTAGCCTAGCCACTACAATCAAAGTATGAGAACATAAAGAATTGCTTTGGTGAAATCATTTTAGTCTGTATAGGAGTCTGTCTTTGCTTATTAGTTCAAGATGATGAATCTGATGATGAAATGTTCAGACTAAAAATAGGTTGGGTCATTATTGGATTTACTTCCTTTATTCTTTTGTGGCATACTATTTAACTCACCTATGAAACCCTTAAATGCCTATTACTTTTAGTAAAAAGTGTTGTTAATTTACTCTTCAGGAGATCATAAAAAGTTAAACCATTAGCAAATAAGGCAGAATAAATAGATATCGAAGCAAATCATTGTGAGGATAAAGGCTAAGACTAATTAAAATAATAATCCGAAAATAAACAGAACTCCAGGAAAGGTTCCAACTTAGAAGAAACTGAATTAATTTTATTCTAATCTCATTCTCATTTCCCTATTTCAGATGATATGCATAAAGCTGATTCTCTGTAAGGAACACAAAAAATTTCTGCTGATAAGAATACTATTTTCACTCCAAGCAATAATAACTCAAACGATAACTTATATAACTAAAATAATAACGATAATCTACTACTAAAACCTTCTATTTAAAATATTTCAAAAGCAAAAAGAAAATCTATTTTCAGCAACAAGAACAATAAAGCATATCTTAATGCTTCTTCAAATCAATATTCTAATAGAATTTTAAATGATAATACTAATAGAGAAGATAATTTTCTTATAGGAGATAATCAGAACCTTAATAATTAACAGCAATCTAATGCTATTATAGATAATATTGATTGATAAATTTTATCCTAAATACTAAAATTAAAAGCTAAATTACTAACTACTATATTTTTATCATAAATTTGTTTTGAGTAAAAATAATTTTAAAATTTTAATATTCTTCTTATCAACTCGTTTGTTTGTTAAAAAATTAAGTACTATATAACCTCATATATTAAAGCATAATGGTACTATTATTTTTCTTTCATTTTTATATTACTTTCTTATTGAATATTTTAGAATTTTGATTTACAAACTATTGATACAAAGAAACTAAAGTAAATTATCAAAGAATTTAATAAAAAAATTTAATTAGAATATTAAAAAAGCAAGAGAGATAATGAATTAGTTTAAAAAGATAGCCATTTTTTTAATAATGGTTTTCACAAGCCTTTTAATTTTAATTGACTTTTATTTAGCATATCAATAGAAACATATTTCTGAAATAAATTATAATTATTTTTATTATAATTTACTGATTAAATGTGTTTCTTCTTTAATCATAGCTGGAATAGTAATCTTTATGTATGGAATCAGATATGGAATTGTTATTTTATTTATCAATATTTTGCATTTAGATTTTCTGCTTGTACTAGAAATATCCTTAAAAAAATCCATCCGCTTATGCTTAGCTCAATTGACGTTTCGCTTTGTACCACTAATGTATTTGTAGTTGTATTACTATTAATTTAGAGGGTTACTTCTCATTTCATAAATCAACATCAGTCAATAGAGCATGATGCTTTTCAATCAAATATCTTTAGCTGTAACTATCCTAACACACATCTATTTATTTATAGATGAATATGAATTCTTTAATATTGAATTAAATTTTAAAGGACTTCTAAAAAAATTTCATCACCTTGCAAATGGATTAAGCTTTTATGGGATTTGGTATTCATTTTTATTTTTTGCTAGTTTTTAGGATGGCTTATATTTAATATATTTTTATTTAGTCTTAATTGCAGCTGAAATAGCAATAAATAATTACCTTTATAGAAAGCTAAAAATGATGAAAGTAACTTATGGATCTTTTGATATATTAAGATATGCTAAAAATTTGTTATATGAAGCCAGGGATACTTCTAATCCAAGAGTTCTTTTAAAAGTTCTTTTTACCAATTCTAAGGTTGCTTTTTTTAGAATAATAATTGTGGCTATGATTTTCTATTTTAGAAGCAACTTGTTAGAATAGAAAATTTTAGATTTCAATAAAGATGAAATTTAAAAGATGGATAAATTAGTGAAGTACTTAAACTTTTTCTTATTTTTAAACATATGCTTAGTAATTTATCATACCTTGTAATGCGTTAGATTGTTTAGAGATATTAACTTTTCTTTTGATACATTATCAGAAAGCAACTTTGAATACTATCTCAACTAAATACCACATAAAAAATACACCTATCTTGCAAATATCTTTGTGAATAATAATGGTATTGAAAAAGATGATGAAGGACTTTATTACTTTAAAAATTCATATGCTTAAAATTTATTTTTAAAGGCTCTAAATTAAACTTTTAAAACAAATAACCCTTAAAAATAAGTAAATATAGATAATCTATTAGTGTATTCTAAACAATATTAATAATTTATTAGGCTGAAAAAATAAATAGAATACGATTTTTTGATTAATTTAGAAAATTTAAATGCAAATTTTGTAAAGCAATATTATTCATATGATGAATGCAAATAGATAATATCGAAAAGATTTTCTAAATTTGGAATATTTCCTCTTGAATTCATAAATATACTTAACAAGATGCTAAATTATGATTCTAATTTAATCTATCTAAACTAGTAAATCTATCAAATTATAGCTTATTAGAAATTAATTGCTCCCTTTGCATTAAATCACCAAGGATAGACAATATACGATCTTTATGAAATATGAAATAATATTATTAATTTCTTTTTTGTGTTTGTTTTTTATAATTATCCAAATAATCAAATTAACTTGAAATAAAAAATAAATAATACTTCATAATTTAAAACAAATCAATATAATTAACTATTTTATATCTAAATAATATATATATTACACAAGATGCTGAAGTTTGACACTAATTTGATCTATCTAAATAGGTAAAGAAATCAATTTGCTTACTTGATATTGAGTTAACAAGATGTAATCTCAATGAAATATGAAATTACAATTTTTATTTTTATCTTTTGTTTGTTTATAAAAATAATACAATAATTAATAATTCATGTCAACATTATAAATAATAAAATTGATTTTAAATCATAATGGATACTTCATAAAAAAAGAAATAGATTTTGAACATTTTTAGGATATTTTTTTTAAAATCCACTCATTTAGATTTTAAAAGCATTAAATAAAAAAGCAATAATATAAATGATAATTAAAAAATGTAAATTATTACTGTTATCAATAAGTATTTAAAGTAATTTAACAAGAATTTCTTTTGAATCTATTTGTAGTTTTCTATTTTATATTTTTAATATTTATTTATTTGACTCTTTTTTTTGTTTGGAGATTTCATTTTAATTTGTGAAGAATTAAATATTAAATAAATATAAGAAGAAATCTAACTAAATAATCAATTTATTATTATTTGCTAAAAACAATTTTTTAAAGAAGCAAAAAGCATATAACATGGATTAGAACGTCGTCAATTTTGACAAGCAGCTAGAAAACTGCACATAAGTTATTACTACTATAAAATAGCTCACTGCTTAAAGAAATCAAGCTATTTAGCAAAAGAATAATTAACCAATTATGAAAGTAATTTTATAAATAAATATAGATAGCATTTATATTAATTTTATGCGAAGATTAGATTGAATATGATTTGAGATAAAATATAGAAAGTATCAAATAGTAGATCCCAAAATTAGAATAAAGCTGCCTTGATATTTGCAGAAATAATAATAAATATAAAATGTAAAGAATTTACTTCTTCTTATTTTAGCTTTTTAAGAAATCTGTTTTGAGATTGATGATCATAATTTTTTAATAATTCTCATTAAAAAATAATCAGCACAAAGCAAGAATCAGAAAAAAGGATGAATCAATTTTAAAATCTGAAGAATTAGTTTATTTAATCAGAACAAGCTGCATTTGCTATCAAAAGAAAGATTGAGATAACTGCAAATTAAGAAAAGGTAAAGAAAATTATTAAAATTTTATATTTGACAAAGAAAAAAAATATTGATAACCTGAATGTATGCATAATTTTTTATAATATAATTTATAGCTTTTTTAAGGTAGAACAAATGACATAGAATTATAAGATATGTCTTCATATGAAATACAGTAGCATAGATCAGCTTTATAATAAAAAGAAAATTAAGCTATTGATAGTGCTAATGATTTAGTAGAAAGCTTGATTTATAAATAAAAACAAGTTGGTACATTACTTGTAGATTCTTAAGATCCTTTAGAGCATATAAACAAAAGGGCAGATTAAGTTAATTAAAAAATGGAAACTATGTCAGGTAGATTTGAAGATTTACTTAGAACAACAAGCAATAATACTCTTTGGATAATAATTATAATCAATATTTTTATTCTAGTATTTTTAATTTCATTATGATCAAGATGTTTATTTGCTTATAAATTCTTATTAAAATATGCTTAAGCAACTTATATTATTTTCATTTAAAAATAATCACATTTTCTATTCATAAATAAATAAACTTTTAAATATATTTTAATAAGGAGTTTTTATTTATTAGATTTAGTAAAGGTTATTTATTTACTCTCTCATTACAAAATTTACAAAAAAAAACAAAAAAATTTTTTAATTTATAATTTTTATAATATTCTATTTTTTAGGAAAGTTAAATATTTATTGACAAGACAAAAGAAAAAATATAAGGCTAACCTGAATTAAGTAGAGTAACTAGAGAATTTATTTAGATAACTAGCACAAAAATAAATATGCTTATAGTCTCAGTAAGGTGGTACACACTTCTTTGTTTTCCTAAATTAACAATTTATCTAAGCAAAATTCTATTTCTTACACAAAAGATTACTTATTAAGTATGAATCCAAAAAATATACAAGCATAAAAACAATAAATGAGATGCTTAAAAGATAGAAATTGATAGCTAGGATAGTTCCTAAAAAGCAATCAATATTAAAAAAAATACTTAAATTAGGAACTGATAGTATGGGGAGGGGGGAGGGGGGTATAGAATTTGATGGTGGTCTTGCACAAACCATCTTTTATTTTATTAATTAGAATGAGCAAATTTTTCCATATTTTTTGTAGACTGTCAAACCTCTCATTTATTTTTAATTTTATAAAAATTTTTGCAGAAAATTATGTTTAAACATTGTTAAATAAATAGCAAAATAAAATAATTTTTTTATTTTAACTATTCATTACAATTTTTTCTTCTTCTATATTGAAAGAGGTAGTGATTAAAAAAAATAATAAATAATTCAATATGAAAAAGTCGAATACCAAATGAATAAAAATGATTTCAAAAAATTTATTTTTAGTTTGAGAAATTCATTTTAATTTAATTTTATAAAATACAAATTCAAGTTGTGGATTTTTTTATTCAAATAATTTTATTTTATTCAAAAAGTTTGTTGAAAAAAAGTTTAATTTATAACTGCAAAAGTTTTATGTAGGATTTCATAAAGCTTTAAAAAATATTTTTTAGTCTGTTAGTGAAATTAAAAAAACGGATTCTTAAAAAGAAAATAGTACTCTTCCTATCCCTTTATTATATTACTCAAGAATTAAGCAAAAGTTTACTATCATAAAATTTTGGTGTTTAAGAATTTATGCTTAAGAATAATAAATTAAATGAAGTAATTACCAATTAAATGCATTTCATAGGCTCGAGAATTAAATTATTAAATCATTAGAATATTAGACTAAACAACATTATTTATTTTCTCCAATTATTCAAAATTTTTGAGTGTAAGAAATAGTTTTCTTTAACTTATATAATGATAGTGCTTATAAGTAATAATTATGAAAAAGGACATCAGATAGACTTCTAAATATATAATTTGCATATCCATGCAGTATATAATTATTCCAAATTAGTTATTATACTCATCACTTCCAAAGGAAAATTTTGAGACTCTAGAATGTAATAAATAACTTACATCTATTTATTTTAAAGATAAAATTAGAATATTATTTTATAATCTTCTTAAAAGTTGTTCAAGTGGACAGTAAAAATAAATGATAATTACCATTCCGTTCAAGAAATTGATTTGAAAAGTACTTTTACTATTAGGATTATCTGAATTATAGTCTCTTAAGTAATTCTAAACATTAAAAGTAGAATATACCTAACCTATGATAAAAATATATTATTAGAAACGACTAGGAATCAATCTAAAAATAATTAAAAAGACAGAGCAAGCTATAAGCGTTTACAACTCATTTTATTGATTTATTCCACATATCAATCTCAAAGAAGCCCATAAAATTTATGCTAAAACTACTAAATATATTGGGATCTTTCTCTAATTAAACCAAAAAATAATGCTAATTATTGTTTTTTTTTTTAAAATACAAATTTGCTCTTTAGTAAATCATATAAATACCTTGGGCTCTAAGCTGTTATGAAATTATTATTCTAACTTTTAACTTTTGAATTTAGCTAAGTAAATATTGATATGATCTTACTTAAAAAATTACATTTTATGTTATCTTACTTTATTATTGTTATTAATTAATTAACTAATTATATTTTAGATTAAATCATTTATCTAGAAAATATTTAAGTAAGCTCATACAATACAATTCATAATACTATGAAAATTAATTACTTATTTGAATATTTATAATCTTAAAAGAGCTTTAAATTGTTACTTTTTAAGCATATTCATTCTAAATACATGGAGATAATAATGTACAGTAATTATTTTCTTTTAAACTTCAAAGGGTTGCAAAAAGTAAAAAAATTGACACAGCATTAATAAATTTCTTTATAAAAGTGAATTCATTCATTTTCAGATTTTTCATTTAATTTTCACTTGGATTTCACTATTAACTTAACTTACTTATTTATCAGTTTTTACACAATTTTTAAATTTTTTAAATGTAATTTAGAAATAAATGTTTAAAAATAGCCTAAATTTTAATTTACTCCCAAAAATAATTAAATTAGATTTATTTTGTGGCATCTTTTTTAAAAACATTAAGCGATTTCGCACACTATATTTCTAATAGTAAATTTGATATAAACTAATTAAATACTTGAATTACAATGAATAATAAATTAATCACTCTTTTAATAATTTCTCTCAAACTGGTTAAAGGCTTTGTTTTCAATAAAATAAATATTTTTTTTAAATTCCAAAAATTATGTTTTTAGAATTGATTTATTTTGAATATTTGAAAAATAAATTGAAAAATATTAAAGCAAATTAATAATTAATAGCTTTATCAATTTTAATAAAATCAAAACTAGTATTTTTTTAGTAATTTATTTAAAATAAATATAATTTTAAAAGGGAGCAACTCTATAAATTTATAAAATATTTATCAATTAAAACAAAATATATTTTAATGAGAAAAAAATATTAATTATCCTCTCTAAAATTTTGGTATTTGTTAGAGAGAATCAAAGATTAATTATTTTGAAAAAATTAACTGAAGATTAATTTTGCTACAGCCAAATAATTAATTATTTGTCTATTTGTTTCCTTTATTTTATATAGCAGAACAATAGAACATTCATTTTTTTGAAATAAGGCCAAACTAATTAATTCAGTATTTGATTTAGATGTAATCTCTAAGCTATTCTTACACCTAAAATTGCTCTCAAATCTTCTTTAATTTGTTTGTTATTTGGTTTTTAAAAGTTTCTTTTGTGATTTTCCTCAAAGAAAAGTTATCATTTTATTTTTCTTGACTTTTTAAAAATCAATATTTTTCATTTTAAAAAAATCGTAAACTCATCTTTACAAGGAATTATTAAAAAAATTCTTTTATGAAATCATTCTCAAAATAAATTAATTGTTTGTAGAAAAATATTTCTAAAAGTAGAAAATTATTAGAGGAATCAAAAATATAATGATTTTTAATAGTTTCTTTCAAGCATTTTAAATTTAAATTTTTGTTTGAATTTCTCAATGAGAAACAAACTTTCATGTAAAATTTTTAGAAAAGAATTTTATAATTAATTTTTGCTTTTTTTTGTTTATAAATAAAATTATTTGGTAAGTTAGTTTTTTGAATTGATAAATTATTTTTATTTTTTATTTTTCTCAGTATATTTTTATATGGAGTAATCATAATTATTTCTTTTGCTTAAGCTTAATTTGTCTAGAGCAAATTAAACAATAATAAAAGTTTTTTGACTATAAAGAATGTTTCTTTTGGTTTTTAATCATCTTAGTTTTAGTTGATAAATAGTTATTTAGAATGAATATTAATTAATTATTAGCTTAACTTAGATGAATAATATTTACAAAATTTTATTAAAACTTCAAGCAATTTCTATGGATTTTAAATATGTATATGTCCAATGTTTTAAATATCAAAATATCAAATAAAATGTTTTCAATTTATTGTTAAAAGTTCAGTGAGCAGTTCTATGTAAGAAAAGTTGCTTTAGAACATTTATTGAAGAATACACTATAGCATTCAAATATACAAGGAAATAGAGCATGAAAAGGTTTATAAAAGAATTAAATTTGAAAAAAATTAGAAATCATCAAAAATAAATCCTTTAAGTACAAAGAATTTTGTACCTCATCAGAAATTAAATATGGACCTTAATATGATTAAAAGTTAAGATATATTCTTTTATAAGAAAATAAATTCTTTGATAAAGACAAAATAAGATTTACTCTATGATGGATTGCTTCACTGATATTACTTTATATAATTGTGACCAAATCTTTTATAATTCTTATAATTAATATTAAATTCAATTATAAATAAAAAAATTCCATTTAAATGAAACTTTTACTTGGCTCTTTAATTTTAATTGGTTTGAGCTTATCTGCTTTAACCTACTTGAGTTTGGACAACTCTCACCATGAACTCGAATCTGTTCAAGATGTTAAATAACAATTCGAAAAGTACTTGAAGGAATTCGGTATTGTCATTAAGAATGCTGAAGAACGTGTTTACAGATTAAAGGTCTTTGTTTAAAACGTTGCTGATATTGTTGCTCATAATAAGCGTGCCAACAACTCTTACACTTAAGATGTTAACTAATTTGCTCACATGACTGATGAAGAATTTGCTTAAACTTACCTTAACCTCTAGGAACGTGAAAAGGAAACTCTTAATATCTAAAACTTCAAGTCAAATGAAATCCCCACCTCTGTTGATTGGAGAACTAAGGGTGCCGTTACCGAAGTTAAGAACTAAGGTGGTTGCGGTTCTTGTTATGCTTTCTCTGCTGCTGGTGCCCTTGAAGGTCTCCATGCTTAACAAACTGGTGATTTAGTCAGCTTCTCCCCTCAATAAGTCATTGACTGCTCATGGAAATACAAGAATAACGGTAAGAAAATTTTATTTTTTAAATTCATTAACAATTTCTTTAATTTTATTTATTATTAAAGGATGTCACGGTGGTTTCATGGACAACGTCTTCAATTTCGTTAAGGATCACGGTATTGTCACTGAATAAGCGTAAAAATTCTATTTTTAAACAAACAAAGAAAGAAAATTTATAAAATTAATTTTTTTAATTTAGTTATCCTTATGCTGGTCACATTCACTTATTCACTTGCAAGAAAACTCCCGATGCTTACCACTATTCTATTAAGGGTCACTATGATGTCAGTCCTGGTGATTGCCAAGGTTTACAAGAAGCTATTGCTTAATAACCTGTTTCCGTTGCTATTGATGCTACCATCCTTAAGAAATATAAATCTGGTATTGTTACTGACTGCGGTAAAAAGGTTAAGCTTAACCATGGTGTCTTAGCTGTTGGTTATACAGAAGATGCTTTGATTATTAAGAATTCTTGGGGTACTAAGTGGGGTGAATAAGGTTACTTCAGATTCGGTAAGAACAACACTTGCGGTGTCTGTGAAGCTGCCTCTTATCCCATCGCTCTTTGAAAAAAACAAAAAGAGTGATAATAATAATTAAAAAATGTTTCATAAATATATTTTATAAATGTATTTTTATAATTTTTTAAAAATCATAGATCAATCCATTTTTCATTTTATTAAATTATTTCAAATATTTTTCATTCCAATTTACCAAACTGTAAATTTATATCCAAAAATAATAAATAGACAATTTAATCTTTTTATATATGAATATACTAGACTTCTTCATTAACTAACAGTTTATTATCTTACAAATTTTTTAAATTTAAAAATTTAAATAGATTAAAGTTTTTATTCATAAATTTAATTTATTTTTCTTAATGTGAAATAATACATATATTTTTTAATATTTATTAGTTAACATTTTTCTTACATTTTAGATTTAAATTTTGACAAATAAATATTTTTTATTTAATTAATCATTAAAAATTTAACAATTAATACTATATAGAATACGAATTTTATTTTTTTCAGAAACATAATTATTTCTTAATAGTTTATCAAAGATTAAATTTACTACAAAGAATTTCTTCACCTTTAAAAAATACAGAAAGAATAAAAATAATCTGTATTAAAATATCAAATAAGTAACATTTAAAAATTTTAAATACTGTTGAAAAAAAGGTGGATTACAAATTTACAAAATATCACAAAAAAATTTAAATGGGATGCATTCAGAGGAAAAAGAGACATTCACTTAATGTTTTTGAGCTAGCTGATAATAAAGCATTGTAAATCATAGAAATTACCAAGACTTAATAATCTAAATCAATAAAAATTTTGGAGTAATTAAATTGTAGCATTAATAAAATTATTTTAAAATTTGATTTTTATTAAGAGGATCTTATCTAAAAATAGCAGATGCTTAGAAATACAGGAAGCAAATTACTGCTGATAAAGATATTTTAAAAATTAAATTAATTGCTGAAGGGTAACTAAAAGATTGATTTTAATCAATACACCAATATATATAATTATTTTAAAACTAGCAATACCAATTATGAAGAAAATAAAAATTAATGTTCTTTATTTACTCTAATTTCAGATACACATTCTCTCTAAAAATTCTACTTTGAAACAAAAAAGTATAAATTATTTATATCAAAATTTTAACTAAAATAAACATTTAGTAATATTTAGTTAAATCCTTTATCTTATCACATTTTGGGCAAAACTTTTAATAAATTAGACAAACTCATCAGTCTCACAGTCATCATTGGATTGTAAACATTATTTTTATATGAATTCTTTTTAATTTTTTGAAAGAGAATTGAATTGAAAATTTTTTAATAAGTAATAACAAATTAGGGATAGAAGGAAGTAAGAATTTAAGCTAATCAATTAAGGAATGTTCCAACTTAAGAAGTTTGATTATAAGAATTATGGAGTAAATTTTATTTTAATTCATCTAAAGATTAAAAATTATGTAGTAATAACCTACTAGGTAGTGAAGGTGGAAAATATCTTGGAGAATCTTTCTAGAATAGCCATCATTTATAAAAATTAGAATATATAATTAACTAGTATTATTTTTCAATTTCAAAGTTTAAAATTAAAAATGCATTTTTGTTTGTTTCTTTAGTGGGAATAAAATTTCATTATAAGGTGGAGAATCTCTAGGTAGAAGTTTGAAAAAGTGTAATCAGCTTCAAAAAATCAAATTAATCATAGAAAGGTATTTTTTATCAATGATAAAAATAATTTATAAACATCAAATAGTGATAATTATTTAGAAGTTTAAGGCGGGGCTGAACTTGGATAGGGTCTTGTGAGTTGCCATAACCTTATTGATTTGCATATTGACATTGGAAAGTAACAAATAATCATTTTTAATCTTTTGTTTAAATAGTAATTTTATAGAAATTATTTAGGAATAGAGGGAACTTCTTAAATTGGTATAAGTTTATTAACAATGCACAAATTATAATACCTAGACCTTAACATTCAAAAGTATTCATTTTTCATTAATAATTTAATACTTTTTACTGAATAAAAAAAATGATTCTAGAATAATAAATTAAAAGTTTTGGCTTTAATATCATATCTTTCAATTTATTGAAGTTACAATTTAATTTAATTAATTTGATAAATTAAGTAATGGAATGCAAGACAAAGGAGCTATTGTAATAAGTGAAGGCATTAAAACTTTGAAGGAATTGCTCTCTTTGAAGTTAAGTATTGGGCAGTAAAGATAATTATTATTAAAAAAAATTGCTTAAAAATTTTAGTTATAATAATATTAAGGAATAAGGGGCATAGTCTTTATTTAAATGCCTTGCAAATTTATATAAATTAAGAATATTCACATTTAGATTAGGTTAGTTAAATTATGTTTAGCAAAAAACACTTAATTTGTTAGGGTAATCTTTAAGAGCGCTAAATAATTTACAGTACTGCATGCTTTCGCTAATAAAGTATTCATTATTTTCAAAGACGATTCTTTAAAATGCAAATATTAATAGGCATGAAAACAATTTGTTCAATGATTAAACTAAACTCCAAAATTAGATTAAACACTCTTAGAAGCTTGTTCATTTTGATTTGTATTTATCTTGATTAAATTGATGCTTTACAAATTATATTTTATATAAATATATTTTTAATTAATGTAAATAAATAGTCTAAAATGATATTATTTCTTCATATTTTCATTATTAAACAATGAAGAAATTCTTGAAATAGAAATACAATAATTGAAAAAAATAAACACTAATAAATTCTTAATAGTTTAAACATTTTTTATTTTTAATTTTAAGCAAATTATTTTAATCATTATTTTCACTTTTGTTTTGTAATTTTAACTTTAAAGACTCTTAGTTGTAAAGGTTTTAGTTTTATAATTCCTTATTCTATATTTTAAAAATTGTTAATATTTAATGGAGAAAAGAAAAATAAAATAATACATAATTCTTCACTGAGGATGTTTTATTTCTATTCATATGTTTTTCCATTTTCACCTTTCCATTTCATTTATTTTTGATATTACTCTTCCTTACTTTGGTTTGCAGTTAGAGTAAGTTCTTCCAAAACTGAATAAGTTGAAGGTATTTCAAAATGAGCATGTTAGATATCATTAATATTATAAAGTCTTAAAGTAAAGTAATCTTGATAAGCTCTTAAGTAAACTCTTAAGTAAATGTTTATATTTTTAAAAATATCATTTGATTGTTTATTTGCTTTAAAGTCAAAGAAATCTTAATTTGATTCAGAAAAGAATAACAAAGGTGCTGCATCTAATTCATTTTAAACTCTTCTTGATAGTTATCCATTTATGCTTTCGAAAACAATATAATGTCTAACTTTTTAGGGAAGGCCACCTGTACCACTTTCTCTATCAACTTCATTTAAAGATTCACCCACACCTCTATTATCATCTAAAAGAGTTCTTTTTTTCATAAAATAAAGTTTATAATATGCAAGAAAGGTTTTTTTTTACCTTCTATGAATCATTAACTCTAATTAACCTTCTCTTAATGATGTTCCTCCTTAAGATCTATCATTAACTATAGAAACTTACTAGTCTGTACGGCTATCTTAAATTTGAATTATAGCCCCTATAGGATAATAATTTCCACTGACCTCTTAATGTACCTTTATAAAATATGATTTATTAATGTAATTAAATTTATAATGAATAAAAAATACTCTTAAATCCCAAGTTGGTCTAAAGTTTAAAACTCTTTTTTGCAAGCTCAAGCCATTAGAATCAGTATAAAATGTTTTTTTATTGTTTAAATTTGTATTTAAAATTAAAACAACTTCTTTTCCCTTCCCACCTGATATGTCAATAGGATAAAGGAAAGTTTCAACTTCAACAATCTTATCACAATTATTAAAATAAAATCTCAACTGAGTTGAAGTATTTGTTCCTTCTAATAATACCACAGTCACTACTTTCCCTTGATAAATTGTCTATTTTATAGAAATAAAGAATAAATTATAAAATTATTCAAAACTAATTAGCTTATTATGATTACAAATAATAATATATGTCATAATTTGATTTCTTTAAGAAAAAGAAAGATATTTAAAATATTTATTAAGAAAGTAATTTAATAAAATTAAGGAGGATAGGTACTCCTGAATTTAAAATTTCAAAACTTTGGTTAATTGTGAAGGAAAAGATTAACCTTTTCATTTTTAGAATAAAAAAAGTTGTTTAGTCCCTCTCCCCCTCCCACTTTAAGTTTAAAAAAATGATGTAAAATTATTACAATTTTTTTGATTTCAGAATAATCATAACTTGAATCACTTTCTGGTCTAAATATGTATGCTCCAGAAGCTTAGCCCCAATTTTAAGAGGAATAATAAAAATTATATTGCAAAGAAAACTCATATTCCTTAAGATTCTAAATTTCAAAGTTTTGTAACCTTTTAGTATCCCAAGCTTAATATAAGAATTTTTTTTTATTCAAATCTATTTTTAATGTAGAGATTTTTGATAGCTCGATTACAACTTATTCTTATTAATTTTGAATCTGCAAAGGTTCAATATTGCTTGAATTTTTAGATTCTTAAAAGATTATTTTATAATATTAGAACGAGTAGCCCTCAAATAGGTCTTTGAAGTATAAATCGCAGTCATTTTTAAGTTGAGGATTAGAGCAAATTAGGTCAGCTTTTTAAAAAATCTTAATTAAGAAAAGAAGCAACAAAAAATTAAATTACTTTATAATTATTCATTCTTGTAATTAATAACAGTAATACTTGAGTTTGGTACTTTGATTCTAATATTGATAGTTCTTGTGACTGAAGGATTAAATATATTCACAAGCACAGGCTTTTTAGCATTAATTTAGGAAAATGTGATATTGCATTGTGATGCCGTAATATTCCAATTGCATTAGAAATAGTTTGTATCAGATTCACTTATATCTTACAAAGTATACTCTTTAAGCAAAGGATTTAAATGATCTCTAATTTTAGAATATCCATTAGAAATTCTAATTATGTAGTCATTTACAACATGTTGTTTTTCAGTCCCTGAAACTGCATCATGGTGCATTAAAGCTCCCATTTACTATTTTTAGAAATGATTTAATTAAAAAATACAACATAAACTAAATTTAGTTAGATAAATTAGTTTTCCTTAACTTTTTAATAAAAATAGGAGTGAATTAAATTTAATAATGTACCTCTTCATAATACTGTAAGGATTATTAAAATTTTTCAGAGTAACTTTGAAATTCTTGAGTTCTTTTAGAAATGTATTCAAAAGAGAATATGTTTCTAATAGCCTGTAAGTATCTCCCACTGTCTTTTGTCAATCCTTTTAATGAGGGACGAGATGTAAAGTATCCAGTCCAATATGCGTTTTACATATCAGAATAAGGGAAAAAATCATGATTATTTACAGGCCATTTATATTGAGATAATTTATTAATTTCTTTTATGTATTAAGAAGGTGTGGAGTACTATATTATCATTTTGAATTCATCCTTTCTGTTATTAATATATTCTATAAGTAAATCAATACTATTAAACCATTATTCTGAGTGACTGTAAGTAAAGTCTTCTCCCATAGTATGAATTAAATGATTAGTTTAAAATGCTTCCTTCATCCTTCTGAAATAATCTACAAAATCTTTTGCTCTTTTTGGTAAATCATTTTTGTTTACCTATTAATTTCTTTCGAAAAAGAAATCTATTCATACAAAAATACTTAAATTAACATTTTATATTAAATAATACTAAAATCAGAATGCCCTAATGAATTGATTTTTTGAATATTTTGAGTGGTTTTATATCAATTTTTTATTTGAATAGAAACACATCATTAAACTTGATTTAGGGTAAAACTTCAAAATATTAAAACTGATGTAAGAATTTTTGATTAAATTAATAATTAGAAGAAATAGTACTTTTAGGAGGAGAATAATGTTAGTAATTAATTGCTGAAAATATGTAAGTATCTTCTTCATATTGTTATGGATGCCAAATCATCTCAAGTTTTTTGTTTTATTTTCTGTATTCAAAATCTTGAAAATCAACTCTAGCAAACCACTACCCAATAAATCCCATCTAACTGAAGAGTGCAGCGTTTGTTTGTTAATGTCCAAATGGGTCTATTTACCATCCAATTTCTGGTATAACCCCTAGTTTTTCTTTCACCCATTAATGACCTATTGTCATTTAATCAATAATATCTTCAAAATAGGTTGTAGCTTCATCATGCATAGTCCAACCTCCACTTATTATTTCAATTTTCCCACTTTGAACTAGTTCTTTATATTTTTAGCGTACTTAATCTGTTTATCTTTACCACCACATATCTAGGAAGCCTATTTCTACTTGAACGTATTTTCTTTAATCATTATTCTATATCTCTTTGAATACAGAGTTAAGAATATCTCTGACATCTTTTAGTTATAGAGAATGATAGTTAAAGTTAATGAAATAAATCTAATAAATATATTTGAATACTTCCATATTCTATTCCAAACTAGATGATTCTATTACTGTAATATTCATCAATAGTGTAAAGCCATCCATAATCATCATGAGAATGAGGAATTAGATGGACAACAATAGTGTCATTTACTTGACACATTATTAAATTTATCAATATAAATAAAATTAGCATATCTCTTTATGATGTTTATTTCTAAATTTATCAAAAAAATTATTTAAAAAATTAATTATTTAAATTAAAAAAAGTGATGTATTTATATTAGCTGGTTTATGTGAATTTAAACTGTCGTATTCAAACAAAAATTGAATTTTTACTACAAGATATTAGAAAGAACAATATAGATAAAGATTAGCTTACTGAAATTAATGAAAACTTTTCTAAAAAATGAACTTTAAATAAAAAATCACCAAAATATCTAACTTCTAATAAATTCTCAAAATAAAACTTCTTCCTAATATCAGAATAATTACTTTATGCCTTAATTATGTAACTGATTGTTTAATTTATATAGGATTAATTGATAAAAAACTAACGAAAAATGTTTAAGAAAATGCCATCATTATTTTGTTTCTTATTTTCAAATCCACAACATTCATTCTTATGATAAAAAAACAAATTAAATATTAATTAATCAGAAATTATAAGCTTGCTGTTAAGAAAGACTATTAATTGAAAGTTAAAACTCATTCTTCTTTGACCTAATTTGATAAGAAAATTATCATTAATAATATTTTTTTATAAGAAATTATCAACAATGTTTAATTTTATTTGATACATATTGTAATTATGAAAAAATTTAGGATTTGAATATTTTTTATAAAAATCTTACTTTAATTAGATGAGATCAGGATAGTTATATAGAGATCAGCTACTCTTTGATATCTTAAAAACTCTCAACTACAGAGGCTTGACTGTAAGTTTGTTAGATTCTTTTTATTAAACATGAAAATAAATTAGTTTTTGAGTTAGTAACAAATTTTAAAGTAAATGATACATTTTTCTTCTTCTAAATTTGATGTCAATGAAGGCTAGAAAATTTCTCCATTATTACTTTTCCATGAATATTTGTTTTTAAGCATTGTTTCTTTGCTTTGATTTCCTGTCAAACTTAATTCATCTAGAATCTAAAATTTACTATCCAATTTAAATTAAGCATCTTAAAAATCATGAATATTATAGAGCCTCAATGTATAATAATCTGAAAACTCTTTTAAGTAAACTCTTAAGTGAGGATTGGTGTTTGCAGTTAGAAGAGAATTTTTAAATATATTATCAAAGCCTTGAGATAGATTGAACCTATTTGAGCTTGTCTTTGAAATGAAAATTTGATGAGCTGAATCTAAATTATTCTAAACTAATCTTCCAATGTTTTCTTAACCTCTTTCAAATACAATATAATGTTTGACCTTTTATTAAAGTCCTTATTGTCCTTTAATATCATCAAATTCATTTAAACTTTCTGCTACACCTCTTCCATCGTCTTTCAGAATTCTATTTTAAACAAATTATATAAACATATTTACAAGTCTTTCAAAAAATTTTAGATTACCTTCTGTGTATCATTATTTCAATTTAACCTTAGTTTAAAGATGTGCCACCCTATGATCTGTCGTTAACTACAACAATTCTTTACTTTGTTTCTTCATCTTCTAAACCAATCATAGCACCAATTGGATAGTAGTTACCACTGACAGGTTCAGTTTACTATGAACAAAAATATTTAAGCTCTAATAGTTTTTTTAAATGTAATATTTACTTGTAAATTCCATGTAGGTCTATAATTTATTGTTCTTTATTGCAATTCTAAGCCGCTGGAATCGGTGAAGAATTTTCCATTATTTTTTAAATTTGTGTTAATTAACATCACAACTTCTTTGCCTACATTATCAGAAACATCAATTGAGTGAACAAACGTTTCAATTTCGCAGACTTGGGTTTCCAAATGAGAAGAGAATCTAAGTTAAGTAGTAGTTTTTCCTCCTTCTAGAGATACTACTGTAACTACCTTTCCTTTGTATACAGTCTATTTTATAAATCATATAAAATAATCTTTAAATTTATCTTAAAGAAATAATTTTACTGTAGATTTAACTTCAGAATATACCATACTAGCCTATTATTTTGGTCTGAAAATATATGCTCCAGAAGACTAGTTACTATCTGCAACAGAAGTATAATAGTTGTATTGAATAGAAAAACTGTTAGAGATTAATCTGTAAGATTTGATATAGTCGTCTTTAATTTCTAGCCAAGATGACAAAGTGTAATTATTTGTTTTAGTATTTATAGACAATACCTAGGTTTAAGATAAATCAATGCTAATTTCTTCAGACGATGCCTTATTTGTATAAGGTTTTACAGTAGAGTTGTTGATGGGATTTAATATTATTTTATAATATTAAAATGAGTAACCTTCAAATTTATCAACAAAATACAAATCACAATCTTTATCATCAGATGGATTTGAGCATATGACATCCACTTTAATTAAAATAATTAATCTTAAAAAAATGAATTCATTAAAAAATCACATGTTTTTTGTAAATTAAACTGAAAAGATAATAAATACCGGTCAATTATGAATTATCAACACTTAAAACTGATAAAGAATAGGAAGGGACTTTTATTCTTGTTAATTATTTTCTAGTAGTTGAGGGATTATATATCATCAACAAGATTGGTTATCCTGAAGTTAATTATTCTTAAGTAATACCACATTAAGTAATAGTGGCATTCCAGTTGCACTATTAATAATTAATGTCCTTTTCATTTATTTGTTTTTCAGTATATTCCTACAATAAAGGATTTAATGATTCTCTAATTTATGAATATCCTTTATTCAATCTATTAATGTAATCTTATGCAACTTTTTATCTTTCTGTACCTGTAACTGCATCATGATGCATCATCATGGCAATTTACTAATTTATTTTTGAAATAAATTTCAGATTTAAAAAGCAAATTTAGTATTAAGAGGGGTGTAAAATAATATATAACAAGTTTAATTAAAATTGCTCTGTCAAAATACTGTAAACTCAACAGTTTGAGAAATAATTAATTAAAAACCTGTAAGAAAAAAAGAAAATAGTGTAAAAATATTCATTTATTCATTAGTTGCTATTAATTAACCTTTAAAAAGAATCATTAACAAGATTCCCTTTTATGACTAAATAAATGAATATATAATAAAATAAAATTACCTGTTCAAAATTTTTTAAAGATTTCTAAAAGTTTAAATAGTTTTGCTGAAATGTCTTGGAAATTTTTAGGATAGATTCAATTGAAAAGATATTTCTTATGGCCTACAAGTATCTGCCAGAATCTTTAGTGAATCCTTTGATTGATGGACGTGAAGTAAAGTAGCCAGTCCAAAAAGCATTAGGTTTATCAGCATAAGGAAAGAAATCATATTTATTTGTAGGATAAGATTCATTTTATTTCTATACTTCTGATAAATAGTTCGAAGGAGTAGAGTATAGAAGTTTCATCTTATATTCATCACTTCTAGAATTAATGTAATCGATAAGTAAATCCATGCTATCATACCAAAGACTAGCTCTACTGTATGCAAAATCTTCACCCATAGTATGGAAGAGATGCTTACCTTTGTAAAATTGACTCATTGTTTTAAAGTAAGAAACAAATTCCTAAGCTTTTGAGGCCACATTGTTAGTAGTAACTAATTAGCCTATCTCAAAATAGAAATCTAAATTCAAAAAAATATAATAAATTTCAAGATTTTAACTTAAATTAAAATATTTAATATAATTGCTAAATATTTTGCTATTTAACAATAGAGTAAAGATAATCAATTTATCATTTTTAATTTTTAAATTTGGTTAATATCATTTTTTAAAATTCTTTGCAACTAAGTTCAACAAATTAAATACTTTAAGGAGGAGAATAATGTTTGTAGTTAACAGCTGAAAAAATGTAATTTTATTCTCCAGAATGTGATATTGGTGACCAAATCATTTCAAGTGCCTAATTTTAAGATCTTTATGCATAATCTTAGTAATCTATTCTTGCAAACCATTAAGCGTTTAACCCCATTTAGCTGTATAAAGCTGCATTTGAGTTTTGATGGCCAAAAGGATCCAATTACCAACCAATAGTAGGGATAATGTTAAATTTTTCTTGAACCCACAAATGACCCACTGTCATATTTTCAATAATATCCTCAAAGTATGCTGTAGCTTCATCGTGCATAACCCATCCTCCATTTAAAATTTCAATTTATCCCTTTTAAACTAAGCTTCTATAAGTTGCTTTTTAATACTCTGATAATGTTTCCCACCACATATCTAAAAATCCAACTTCAACTTAGTTAAACTTTCTAGTAGGATTTTTCTAAACCTCATTATAAACAGAATTCAAAATGTCTTTGACAGCTATTTTTATTTTTTAAAAAAATTAAAATAACATTTTGTTTATTCATATTGTTATCATGTTTTTTATCTTTAATCATTATATCTATTTAAACATGTATGATGTACCTCCTTAACCTGGAAACGGACTAGAATTATTGTATAATTCTTAAATATCAAAAATCCATCCATAATCATCATGAGAATGAGGGATCAAGTGTACGTAAAGAGTATCTTAAGATCCTTAAACTGCAAGCTAAAGAGCAATGAGTGTAATCAATATTTTATATCCTTTCATAATGATTAATAAATACTACTCTTAATATTTATCTAAAAAACTGTCTATGAATTAAACTTAAAAAAATAAAGTTAGTAAAGCCTAATTCTTTTAATTATTTCAAATAAATTCAAAGACTCTCTCTATTTGTTTTTTTTGATCAACTAATTTAGAACTTGTTTTTGATGACTATTTTTTAGAACTTCCCAAGTTTCTTACTTGAATAAAAGAAATATTAACTGTAAGGTTTAATCGCTTAAAAAGTATCCAAAGGTAAATAAACAGATAAATTATTTATGTAATTAATATGCTATCTTTATTATTATAAATATAACTTTTTATTTTTCATTTATAAAGAAAGTAATTTAATTACTAATTAAATTACTATCACAATCACATAGTAACTTATTAAATTACTATCAAATATTAATTTATCCTTTTCAAATTTTTACGATCAATAAATATTTTGATCAGCCAACTAATTTAGAACATGATCGTAATTATTATTGAATTATTTTCTTAATAAAGGAAAATAATGTTATTAATTGTCAATCAATTTTTCAAAATAACGAAATATAAATTCAATTTTCTTCCTTATTTTATTTATAATTACTTTTTAAATTAAATGATATTATTTGTTCAAGCTAATTAAATATTCTTGTCAATTTTGTTACAAAATTATTTAAAAAAGATATATATCATGAAACATCTTTTA
This sequence comes from Tetrahymena elliotti 4EA, assembly GCA_000231825.2. Lineage (NCBI taxonomy): Eukaryota > Ciliophora > Oligohymenophorea > Hymenostomatida > Tetrahymenidae > Tetrahymena > Tetrahymena elliotti. The sequence goes on from JH720316.1 coordinate 975,970, forward strand.
CTAAATAAATGATGAAAATTCATCCTAAAATACAAAATAATACCTTATTTTCAAATTTTAAAAAAATTTGAGTTAAAAAAATGATTGGTGTACTTTCGAATTGCTGAATTAATAAAATAATTATTATAAATCCATAAATATATTTATTTTTGGTAATTATCTTCATAAAATTGAAAATTGTTAATGATTTAATAAAAATACTAAGATTTATGATTACAAGGATAAAAATATAAATTTTATTGCAGACTATCATTAAAATGAAAACTTTTTTCAAAGTAAAAGTTATTTAATTTATGATTCCATTTCTATGGGATTAACTCTTGGTCCAAAATATTGGACTACTTTACCTGTCTTTCCGTCTACTAAAAACTTAGCAAAGTTCCAAGGGATTTTAGTTGCAGCATTATTTTAGAATAATTCTGAATTTCTTCTTAAATATCTGTAAACAGGGTGAGTATTTTCTCCATTTACATCAATCTTTGAGAAAAGAGGGAAATCTACATTGAATGTTTTTTGGGTATATGAAAGGATTTCAGATTCAGACCAAGGCTCTTAAGCTCCAAATTAGTTACAAGGGAATCCCAAGATTTCTAATCCCTACTATTTATATTACTTATAAAGTTAGACTAATTGAGTATAATGATCAGAAGTCAAACCACACTTGCAAGCAACATTAACAACAATAATTGCTTTCTTGTTATTGTAATCTTTCAAAGGAGTATCTTTTCCATCAATGTTAACAGCTGAAAGGTCAAATAGGCTGGTGGCTTAGCTTTCAATATCTTCAGAACCGTTCATTTTTTTAACTTTTTTTATAATTTACTACTTATTTGCTTTTTATATTGTTTAATATTCAATTTCTATTAATCCTAAGTTCTAATTTTATATGAAAAATTCATTTCTCGAATATTTCTATCAAATTTCAAAACTAAAAAACTTACATAATTACGTATAAGTTGTACTATAAATTTACATAAACTGACTCACACAAGCTTAAATTTATGAACCTTCTCCAAAAAGATATTAAATTCAATGGCCTTCATCAAAATTAATCAATTAAAATTCTAGAAAAAATCTTACATAAAATTTTAACTAGAAGTATCAAACATTTATGTTTATTTTATTTCAAAGTTAACAAACTATTATTAGAAAAAAGGATAAGAAAGATACTTTATTTTTATTTTTTTATCAAAAAATATCATAAAAATAAAATGATTTAGTCTAACTAATAAGCAGATATTAAAAAATGATTGATTTATTGATTAAATTATTGCTTTTTTGTGTTGCAAAAAATAATTTAAAAGTTTATTTAAAACAATAATATTAAGAATTATTTTACTATGCGGTATTTTTAAATTCTATGTATATAATCAAAACTCAAGCAATTTATTAAAAATCAAATCAAAAATAATTTATTTTATCCATAAAAATTTTACAAAGTCAAAAAAAAAAATAGTTTGATTATGATATTGAAATAAGATGGTGTATATAATATAAAATTTTTATTTTAACTCTCAATAAATTTCATTAGCTAACAAAGAAACTTTACTTTATTTATTAATTTTAGGTAAAATATATTTGCTAGATTTATTATTTTAAACAAGTTTTTTTGGCTAACTATTATTTTACATTGAATTTAATTTTTTACTATCTCCACCTAATAAAGTTGAATTAATTAATTCATCAATAATGTTTTTTTATATTAATAGAGATTAATTTTAGTTAGTACGTTGTTGAACCTCTTCATAAACTTTTTTATTTTTTATTAGATTAGTATCTGATCTACTAGATCCTAGCTTATTATGGGGTTTTTAATTGATGGTTTAGTTGTTATTATTCTTTTTATTGTTATATTTTTATATCATCAACTCAGTTTAATAAGAATCTATTCCCTTAGTTTTATGTTAAAGTCTGTCTGTTTACTTAAGTAGCATGGAGTTTAAATAATCTTCTTATTTTTCAAGCTTATTAATTTATTATAATTCACTTAAAATTGACATTTTAATGTCTTTTTGTGCATTCCCTTAGTTTTAAGAATTCATGTTTGGAGTTAAGTCCTCCTCTGATAATTTTCTTTACATTTATCTACTATTTTTATTAAAAATGCTTGCTTTAAAACTTAAATTATTAAAATTTGAACTCTTATCTTAACTCATGCTTCTATCAGAACTTTAAAGAAAATTAGAACTAAATTAATTTTCATTACTCGAGCTTTATTAGCTTTAATTTGATTGCTTTTTATTTTTTGAAATATCTTTATTCTAATTTATTTCATCATAAATTTAATATTTATCCAAAGTTACTTTAGGTAAAAAAGGAAGACGATGTTAGAATATATTAGCCTATCTAAAAGAATTAACCAATTCATTGTTAAAGCTCTGAACAATATCATTTTTGTAATTATTCCACATTATATTTTCAATATATTATCTTTTTATCTTCTCATTAGAAGGATAATGTTTAATTGAAGTTTCAAATTGCTTATATACATCGATTGGGACACTGCTTTTTAAATCCTAGAGAGTGATTGTTAAAATATCACAATCAGTTGTTGAAACTGCTGTGTAAGGAATTTCTAAGTTATTAAAAACCTCATAATCTCCAAAAACATTTCCATTACCTATTTCTTCTAATTAAACATCAATCGTTTTGTATCTTTTTAGCCTAATTTCTTCTGGGCTAGGATCTTAGTAATCATCTAGAATGTTATTTGTTCTATGATCGATTCTAAATTTAAGTGTAGTAATGAGCTTTACAATACCATTTCTAACAAAAAATATTCCTTTTGGTTTTTCTCCTTATTTGATGATGATTGTATTTTTAGAACATTAAGTCAATGTTGTTTTAGTTGATAGTTTGAGAATATCTTTCTGTTGCATTTCTCTCATTTACCACAAATTTGTATAAAAATCTACCATTATACTTATTTTGGCATTCTTGCTTTATGATAAATATTTTTCAAAAATCTACTTTTTTAATACTAATAAATTTGTAATATCCAAACACACTGCTGTTGCAGTTCTATTTTCATTAAACAATAAACCTAGCTCACCAAAAGCATCACCAGATTCTAATCTAGCTACTTCTCTTACACCTACTCCTAATATACTCTAAGAAATATTGTCTCCTTTTTGTTCAATTATCTGGCTTTTACGATGATTTTTTGTTGGGCTGTTTTCTTTTTTGGTTGATTATATATTTTTTTCATTATCATTTTGTTAATTGCTATTGCCTCCCTCTTTATTTTGATTTTTATTATCCATTTTTATAAAAGTATCAGCATCATTTTATGTTCTAATATATAAACCTATTACACCATTTAAAATTATATAAAACTTATCTGCAGCATCTCCTTGCCTAAATAAAATATGATCAAGAGGCCAGCTTTCTAATTCCAAATGTTTTAAGACTTCAGCATAATGAGTAGAATCTTAATAAGACTGCAAAAATTTTACTTTCCTTAAGCATTCTTTCATAATTTATATATGCTCAGATCTTCTATTTTCAGCTGGGATTTAAAGAATTTCAATTAGCACTTTTGCATCTTAAGTATTAACTGAAATAGGCTTCACTTTTGTAGTCTGCTAATTTTCTTAATTTTTTTCTGAATTTTCTGCTTCGTTATTTTTAAGATCTTCTTTGCTTATTAAATGCTTCATGTTTTTTTGTTTTCTTTCACACTTGAGTTATGTTTTAATTGATTAACTAATTTTTGATATTAAAATAAAAATAACTGAATGAATGAATAATTTTGCATCAAAAAATTAATAATTTCACTAAATCTTTAATATTGCATATTAATAAATTTTAATGGTCATTTATAATCTTCAATAATTCAGTAATGTTTAGAAATAATTTTTCAAATATTTTAAAATAATTTATTTTTTTTAGATTTTTATTGAAAAATAATTAAAAATTTTTAAATGAATTATTGAAGTCTTTTTAATTTTTGAACATAATCTACTACTCTCTAAGCTAACAAATTCAAATATAAAGATTATTATTATACTTTGATTTAATCCTACTTTGGAATATTTAATAACAAATTATTCACTAATTAATACTTAAATGAATGGAGAATAGTAAAAGTGAAAAAAATTTTACAAGAACTCAAAAAAATCCAACATCTTTTTTTTCAAATGGAATTATTTTAGATCCAATGACAGCTGCTAATTTGCAGTAAGAAAATATTAAAAGTCATCTAAAGCAATCAAAGGTAGAGGGAAACCATGAAAAAGCTATATACTTAAAGCACCTACTTACAAATAAAATAAATGTACCTTCAAACTAAATGCTTTCAAAAGCTGGAAAGTTTTACAATTATCGAAGCTATGGCTATGAGACAATTTATCAATAAAACAAGATAAAAATAGGAGATGTCCTTAAGTAATTTGATAAGAATTAACTCAGTACAGAAATGGATTAAAGTAATGGCTAAAGTCATAATGAATAAAACAAAACAGATAATAGCCATAAAGGAATAAACTTCTAAGAAAATAAGAAAACATTTAGGTCTTACTCCCCATAAGACAGAAATGAAGATGTTTTATTTGATAAAAATTAATCATATAAAATATTAAATACAACATGTCTTTAGTTTAAAAGAGAAAAAAAAGATAAAATAAATTCAATCATTTAAAAGAATAAATAACATCCAAACTAAAAGCCTTCATCTGCTTTTACTCGTTAGGAGAGAAAAAGATTAATTGAATTAGACCATAAATTTGATAATGATTCTTCTCACTTAAATTATTATCCTATTTATGATTAAATATTTCCTTCTTCTTCACCTCACTCATTTTTACCTCTTCCTTCTACCTAGGTAAACTCTTATTGTATTTAATTTAAATAGAATTTTTCAATTTTATATTAAAAAGAGAAGGCAAGATGTTCAAATGGCTCCAGATTGTATCATTAGAGGAAATTTATGTGAGTTTAAAATTAGAGTTATCACTTAAGAGATGAAAAAATATTCGGATAAGATTGTTTCTCTCCTTAAAAAGCTTGAAGATATAGAAATAGAGTTTGAGCTCCAAAAAGAAAAGCTTCATAAAGACGAACCATAGAAGTTGAGGGATATGCTTGATATTATTTAAGAAAAAAAAAGATCCATAGGAGAAGAAATATTAGAAAATTAGAAATAATTTATTCAAGCAAGAACAGAATATGAATTGCTCATAGGTGAAAATCTAGATAAATAAGATGATGATGCATTTAATATAGTACCTGATAAAATGAGATCACATGAAATGAATTATCTCTTTAAAACAATTAAAAGTAAGTTATTAATCTGAGAAGAAAAAAAACATTAAATATTAACTGTTTTTAAATAGGCAGGGGTCCACTATTCCCTGAATAAAATGTTAAAGATTTAAAAGAAAGATTATTTAACAATTATAAGGATAATTAGATTTCTGAATAAGGTACTTTCTATTTTGATAGAACAAAAGGAAGAGATTAGCTTTTTAGGCCTGTAATTGGTCCTGAGTATTATGATCATTATAAGTAATATGAAAATGTACACTTTCAGAAAACAACATATTTAGTTCATCTAAATAAGCAAGATACAAAGTTTACTTATTATACGAAGCATGATTTTCATGCTCAAAAAAATGAATTGACAGATAAAATTCCTATTGATTGGAACAAAATAGTGGAAGGCTAGCAAAAGCTATCAAGTTACACAAAAGCCCCTATCTATACTAATATACAAAAACAAACAACAAGAGATAAGCCTAATCCCCATTAAATAAGAACAATAAAAGTTAATGCAAACTTTTACAGTAATAATTAAAATCAAAATTTTCCTAAGCTAAGTTAAACTGCAAGATCATTATCACCACCAAAGTATTAGTAAAATAAATTAGATGATTCTTTGTTAAGTTAAAATTTATTTGACTGATAAACTAAACAAAATTATATATTTTGTATGCTTATTTCATTATTTTTAATTTAAGAAAATTTATTTGAATTTATTGATAAAAAATGCACCGACCGGGAATCGAACCCGGGTCAAAGCGATGGCAACGCTCTATTCTACCACTAAACCATCGGTGCTTTCGGTGATAGAAATACATTTTTCATAACATTCTGCTTTAATTTTACCTTTTTGATTAAGTGAATTTCATATCTATTTTATGTGCCTTTTTTTTAGAAATTTATCTTTGAAAATAAAAAACAATTTAATAGTTATTCAACATAAAAACTTGAATTTATTTATAAAAAATGCACCGACCGGGAACCCGGGTCAAAGCGATGGAAGGAAATGCTCTATTCTTTCTACTAAACCATCCGTGCTTTCAGTAAAAAAATAAAATATTCAGATGTAAAACACAAATGAAAAGTTATTGAATACAAAAAATTTTTATCAATTTATAAAAAATGCACCGACCGGGAATCGAACCCGGGTCAAAGCGATGGCAACGCTCTATTCTACCACTAAACCATCGGTGCTTTCGGTAATATTAACCCATTCAATCAAACCATTCTTTTGTTTTTTCTATTAAATAAATTGTAATGTTTTTTTTTATTGAGAGAATAGAATAAGTTTGATATACTTACTATTTCTTTTAAAGTAGAAATTTTTAATAATTTAAAAAATGTAGCTAATGAATGAAGCTATTGTAATGAATTTTTATTCAAAAGAAAAAAGATACTTCAAATATATAATTTGAGCAATTTAATTAAACAAGTAATTGAAATAATAACTAAAGTGGAAAACTCGTTTTAAAATAGATTGGTCTTCAATATGTATTTTAAACTTTTGTTATTTCTCCTATGTAAGTTAGAATATTGTATTTTCCATTTAAGAATGATACTTTAACATTAAATTTCCATCCCTTTTCAGTTCCTACTGTTTCAGCTTTGATTTTAGGAGCTAATATTTCAGGTACTTTAATTTTAATAGAAGTAAAAGGTATTTTAAAATACATTCCTTCAGTGACATGGTAAAATGTTTTATTATCTCCTTTTTCTTCTAATCTCATAACAATTAACATGTTATAGATTTCTTCATATAATTTTTCTTCTTTCATATATTGGAAAGAATTAAATTTACTTATTTAACCACATTAATTAATGAATGATCTCTACCATAATTCACTACCATCGTCGTTGCAAGTTACAGTAAGAACAACTTGACCATTATTCATGTTTTGAGGTAATTAAAATATTTTTTCAACTGCATTTACAAAGTAATTATTGTCAGAAAAAATTGTGCAACTTCCTTCTGCGACACAACCTTTTTTGCTAAAATCAACGTTTATTGATTTATTATCTAATTTATTAGGCTTAATAATATGAAAATCTACCAATCCTTTTGGATAATTAAAAAGATTTTGGCCAATTATTCTTGTGTATAATCCCTATCCAATGTTTGGAGCAGTATAACTCCATCCTAAACAAAATTAATGAGTTTTATCAAAAATATAAGTTTTAAACTTTCCTGACCAAGCTCTAAAGAAACTATTTCTAATTTGCTCTGCCTTTCCATCTAATCTTCCTACTTAATGAACCATGGGCACAAGAGTTTAGACAATATGAGCTCTCAATTTTCTTTTATTTATATAATCAGAAATAATATTATTCTTTACAAAATTCGAGTCTTTCATAGATTATTCGAAGCTATACTATAGATTTCTACTCCTACTTTCCTTGAGCAATGCTTAATATATAGAACTTGAGAGTTAAAGGGCATCTTCTATAGCTAAGCAGGCCCCTTGTGCTAAATTAGGTGCCATAGCATGACAAGCATCACCAAGAAGAACTATTCTTCCTTATGACCATTCTTTCATTTTGGGTAGATCATAAATAGGAGTCTTGACTATTTCTTCAGATTTGGTGCTATTTATAACTTAACTTGCTAGTTTTCCAAAATCTTTGAAATAATATAATAAATCTTCCTTTTCTTATTCGCTAATAACTTGTGTTTTAGAGGATTTAGGTTCATCATCAATTAAACCATCTGATTATGAATAAAATTAAATATTATGTTCTCCAACTGCAAACCAATAACATTAGGGATCTTTTAAGCCAACAACACCAAATCTTCTAAATGAACCCCATGCTTCAAATGCAGGAGAGCTAGACAACTCAGAATTATGACTGACGCCTTAATAATATGAATATCCTGCATATGTAGGTTAAACATCAGGAAAAATAGATTATCTCACTTTAGAATGTAAACCATCTGCACCAACAAGTAAGCTAGTCTCTAAAATTTTCCCATCATCTAGGGTAATTCTTACTAAATCTTCATTTTATTCAACTTATTCAACTCTTTTTCCTAGAAGTAGCTAATCAGAAGGAAATGATTCTCTAAGAGTTTTTTAAAGTGTTCCTCTTCTTAAGCATAAACATGAAGTCAATCTATCAATTCTATTTGAAGGTCTTACAAGCCAATCATCTAACTATTTTGATCTATAACCTGCACAGAACATTACTCTTCCATCTTCTGAAAGCTTTTTTTCTAAACCTAATTACCTTAAAGCCATTTAAGCTGGTCCCCATAAACCAATGCCTTAACCTACTTTTGTATCAAATTCTTTGGCTTGATCAATAATCAAAGGCTTAAATCCATATTTAGTGCATGATAAACCAAAAGTGAGTCCTCCAATACCACCTCCGCATACAATAATTGGGAAATATTAAGCTACCTACTTTGTTACTTAAGTCATTTTAACTATCTAATTGAAATATTTGATAATAAATATCTTTGAATAATTATTTATTCTTAGATTTTCTTAAATCTTACTAATAATAAAATAGCGACAATTAATAGAAATCGGATAGTATTTTAAAAGATATTCAAAATATAATTAAATATAATTACCGTATAATACAGTATACTATCATGTAACATAATCTTTGATTTGCTAAATTTTAAGCATGGTCACTAAAACAATAATTCTTTAATCTTTGAATCGATCAATTTAATGCAAAAATTGGAATTAAGGTAGATTATATTGTTAGAATAAAAAAAAAATATGTGAAATGATCTAATTGAGTACCAAAAAGATTTTATAAACATATTTAAATAGAATTTTTAATCATAAAAAAGATAATGATATAATAAATTTATAAATATTAAAGCTCTCAAAAATGTAATACCATATGCTAAATAAAATTTTGTGGTATTTTATTTACTAACTTTATCTAGAAAGAAGAATCATAATTAAAAATAAATTAAAAAACTGAAATTTACAATATCAGGTAGAAAATAATCTAAAGAAAAAAAAGTCAATTTTAATCTTTGTTTTATATATTTAATTTATAGTTTAATTAGAAATAAGTGAAAATTAAAAATTTTTAATATTGTTGTATTCATTACAAAAAAAACCATATTTATTTGACTAAATTAAGGAATTCTATCTTAAAAATGCATAGATAGAAGTTATTTTTATAAAAAAATGAATTTTGTAATCTTGCTCGGATTAAAATTTTTAGATATATTCTCCATAAGAGCTTTCTGTATGTGATCAAGAATAACCTTTAGATTTTACACAAAAACCTGCATCTAATTTGAATAAATTTTGAGCAATACATTTTTTAAATTTAAAAATAGATTTCTGTTTCTAGTTTATCTTAATGCCTTTATGGATAATAAATGTTTAAAGGATAGTATAATTATTTTTGGAATTAAGCCAAATAATTTAAAATATAAACTCTTTAAAATTTTCAATGATTCTATTAAGAAGAAATGGGTGTAATACCTACCTAATTCAAACTTCCTTTTAAAAGTTAATATAAAAGAAAAGTCTATTAAAAAAATTAATAATCAGTCTTTTTATTTAAAATAAAAGTAATTAAATAGTAATTTTTTTACATGCTTATGTTTCAATTTAATATGTAATCAAATAAGAAAAGAAAGAATTCTCAAAATTTAATCTTAAAAATAACTAATAAAAAGTTAAAGCTTTAATTAAAGATGATATTGATATTAGGATTATTTATTCTTAAAGTAATTGCTCAAAAGTAAAGCTGTTCTCTTGAATAATGTTAAAATTGTTCAGAAGATATTTAATATAGTTGTTTAGGTTGTCCATACCCTTACCTGTTTGATAAAGCTACCTAATCTTGTGCTTTATCATGCTCTAGTAGAAGTTACTAAGATTACAAAAATAATTGTGTTTTTTGTTAGTCTTAAAACTGTAAGACATGTTCTGAATCAGGATGTTTATTATGTGACCAAGGATATTCTTTAGATTTTTCATAGAATCCAGTATTATTTTGAGATCAATTCTTCTAAATATTTACTATTATATTAAATAGATTTCTTGCGTTTCTTAGTGCCCTTATGGTTAATACATGCTTGATGGAAGCTGTGTCTAAAGTTGCAATTTAAAATCGTCTGACTTTTCTTACGACTAAAAATCTAATTCATGTATTTAAACCTAAATTTGCCCCATAGAATCATACAGCCCACAGAGTCAAAATTTAAGCAGAATAGTTCATCTACAAAAAATTAAAAAATAAGGTAATTAATAAAATGGTAGTTTTAAATCAAAAAACAATAATTATTTAAAAAAATGAATTTTGAGAATGATTTCTATATTTCATAAAATACACTTTTTGATCTAATATTTAATTCTCTTTTTGAAATAAAATATTTAAATTTAAATAATACTAATGTAAATACTTAACAAAAATTAATTATTCTAAAATAAATATATAAATTTATATTTTTTTGCTTTAGTAAGAATTATTCATAATATGTTCATATTTAAATTTAATTTTTTAGAACAACGTGAGTAATGTTAGTGAAAGAATTGTTTTCTGAAAAATCTTTTATTTCATTTTTTTAGAAAGAAAGAAAAAAATATAATTAAAAAACTAAAAATGTTATGAAAAATTCAATTTTTGATATCTTAAATTTAGATTTTAAAATAAATTAATTGCTATTATTACTAAAATAGATGAAAATGTCTTAATTATTATAGATCTCACTGGTAAAGTTATAATAAAATCTTTACCTGATTTGAAAATTCTATTATTCTATTAAATGAACTTTCAGAGCAATGTATTTACAATTTATTTATTATTTTAATTTTTAAATGAATGATATTTTTTTATTTGTTTTCAAAAAGATTTTAAATTGTTATATTAGCAATTAATTGAAAAATGATCTAATAATAACTTGTGTCTAGCAAAACTTATATGCCTTATAATTTTAAGCTATGACAGGGACAGTATTGTAAGAAAAAAGTAATTAGATTCAAATTATTAACTATTATAAGATAAATAACATAATTATTTTTGTTAGCTAGTCTCAACATTTAATTTAATTTGACTATATGAGCTTATCACTTATAATTTATGACTAAAATGTCAATAATCTGTAATAAATTATTTGTGTTTAAAATTACTTAAAACAGAATGATCAATACATAATAATAACAACTAATCAAAATAAAGTCTATTACTATGATCAACAATAAAACAAAATTGAACTTTTGAAATTCGAAAACTCATAGAAAGTAAATATGATGAACTTGAGTTTATAATAATTGTGGATATTTTATTCAGCAAATAAAATAGAAATCTATAAAATAATATTTGGTCAAAATTGTTCCCTAATTTCTTCTATTAACTCAAAGTAGTAAATTCAGACAATAGATTCCTACTTATTTCAAAATCAGGTAATTAATTTTAAATTATATCAAAATGAATAAAGATGGGGTTTTTTTTTCAAAAAAATCGGAGAGGCCTGGATTTTTGTATGGAGGAAGCTGAAATCTTATAATAGAATATTATTTGGTAAAGTTTCTTTTGTTTTTTTATAGACTCAGCCTCTCCCCCAAAAAAAGTTTAAGAAATTCGTTTACTTTATAAGCAATTGATTGCTTTTAAAAAATAATTTATTGAAATAGAAAGTTGACCTTTTTAATGATTTCCAAAACTAATATTCCTTTTTTATAAATAATAGTCTATTCTTTTGATAAGAGAAATTGGAAATATTTTTGAGATGTTTTAAGTTGAGGAATAAGGAGTTATTAATCAACTGAATTAGCAATTTACTGAATCGATGCTAAAATCTAGTTGTATTAAAACTGATGATAACTTTATTTATGTTTTTAATGAAAAAGATATTTAGTTGTTATTAATAGTTAATTCACTTTTTTAAGAAATGTATAGAATTAATATTGAATCTAATTTAATGTGTAGTTAAGTTGATGTAGAAGTTTTTAAAATTTAAGATACCCCTTATTTACTGTTAAAATATTGGGTAAATATTGAAGTACATAACTTAAATTCAACAGAAATTAAATATTCATCTGCTGAGCCTTCTAGTATTTCATATATTCAGAAGAACTTTTAAAATACTATGACTAACATGTTTGATGCCTCTGTATAAAACCAAATCATAGAATTTAAATAAAACGGCTTGGCTTATTAATATGATTTAGCAACTAGGAATATAGCAAAGCAATTTTATATTTGGAGTGACTTGAATACCTAAACTTCTTTTGACTAGAAATAGTAAGGAGTGTATAATCTATTGGTGGTAAAAGAAGAAGAAGAAGAAAAGATTATCTTAGTGGGCATGTAAAGTAATTAACTTGTTGTTTAAGAAAATAACATGTATACTTATGAATTAATGCTTAAAAATATAATTATTGAAGCCTAATTAAGTCCTGAAAACATTTTTTCATTTAAGGCTCCTATTTACTTAAAGAAATCAAAGATTCTTATTGTATTTATAAATAATGTTTATGATTACTAGCTATAGTTATATCCAATATAAATTCACATTCTACAATTTAACTAAGAACAAAATACTTATGTCTTCAAATATTCAATTAATATTGCTGCTTAGGATGTATAGGTGTCTGAAACTACTGGTGATATTGTTTGCTTTGAAGTATTAAGTTTGTACAATATTTAAATAAGTATTTTTAATGCTTTAAAAGATGTAAAATTATTAATTTTATTAATTTCTTACTTAATTTTTTTATTTAAAAGAACTAACTGGTGTACAAATCTAAAGTTTTTAATAATTACAGCTTTAATTAATTTGGCTATTTTAATTCTAACTAAGATATTATTTACTATTCTGATTATGATTATGGAACAATGAAACTAGAATTATCTAATCAATACAAAGTTAGTGTTTTTAAAACTCAAAACATATATAGTTTATTTGTTTCGAATGATTTAACTTATTAAATTTATATGGCCTACAATCAAACATTTATTGGGCAGATAGCTTCACTGACTGATAACAAAATTCTTTATGTAAAAATAAATTTTAAAAGCTAAAATAATAAATCTTTTAAAATAGGAATTTGAACCAGGTATTTACTTAATTTATTACTAACAATATGGAAATAAAGTCTTGATAATAACAATTTATCAAAATTTAATTTTCTATGATGGAGATAGTAATAAATTTATATCTATGAAAAAGGATTATTATGGAGTCAATTAAAATTCAATTTTATTTAAGAATTAAGTGATTTTCATCAATTCATAAGTTTCCCTTTATTTATTCTTAGAAGACCCAAACATAGAGATACAATCAGTAAATGATTCTCAATCAACATTCTTATTTTGAATTTAATTCATTCTTTTTTAATATTCAAGATATATGATTAACCTTAAGTGCAGCTTTATAAAGCTAATTCAATTTAGATACCATACACAGGCATGGGAAAAAATGGCTTTCTAAGAGAAATTTAAGATTTTGAAAAAATTTGGTCTTACTAATATGTTGTTAATGAAAATGCAAAGCCTGAACTTATTCTAACAGTTTTTGAAATAGATTTATAAATTTAAGTTTTTTAACAAGAAATTCACTTTGTTAAATATTAAAAAATTGTTTCCAAATTAAATTATAAATTTACTTTGAGCTTTTAGTAAGTAGTAATTTCAAACAAAAATTATTACTATTACTAAAAATATTATGTTAATGCTTTTTATTACTCAAAGAAAAATATGATTGTTATTTTAGCTGGAATAGAAGTACTTCTTTTAGACTCTTCTACCTATTAAATAGTAAAATATTTGTTTAAATGAAAGATTAAAATTTTTAAAAATTAATTTATTTTTAGATATTTTCTCATCAATCAGATACATTTCTTAAAAATGTTGGCTATTATTTAGATATGGGGTTAGTGGCGATAATTGAAAACAGTCTAGATTGCATACTAAATTTGAATGTAAATAATTTATTTTGTTTATCTTTATTTATTTTTTATATGTAAAATAAATTAGACAATAAAGTTAGAATGTATTCCACAAAAAAATGAATTAAGTTACACAATGTATTATGGGTCAAATATTAATCCATAAAGAGCTTTAGCCTTCTTTTACAAGAATAACTTATTCAAAGTATATTCCCTCAAGCAATAGTAATATATTAGAGTTATTACCTCGCTTGATATTTAAACTGTATATTTTGATGAGTATTCTCCATTTGTGATAATAGGAGATAATACTACAAAAAGTCTAAAGATTTTGGACTTAAATACTAATTAGTTTTTGGATAAAAAAATAACTCCATTCTTTTAGTAATCTCTTGTATAGGCTTGCTATGTAAATTATTTATCTTTCTAATTGTTATTAAGTTAATTTTTAAATAAGGTATATTTATTCAAGAACAGAAATTCAGTTTTACTACTCTAATAAAATGTTAATTACTTAAACATTTATAGCATATATTCACTTAATACTACTAATATTAAATTTGAGTATGAATTCAATAATTAAGCTTAATTTATTGTAGATGAAGATATGGAGGTTATTATGTTGTAAGATGTTGCTTGCTAAATTGAAATTATCTCATATCGAAATAACTAAATTATAAAAAAATATTAGGTAAATTATTTAAGAAAATTTTTTATATCAATACAAAGTTAATACTACTTTTGGTTAGATTATTCATTCTAATCATTTAAAAAGACACTATTTGCATGATCATTCTAAAAATATCAAAACCATATCTAATTTTTTTTAATAATATAATAGTTGTAGAAGGTTTCTGGATCTTAAAACTACCAAATAATTTACATGATATGGGATTCTAACAAGAGAAAATTAATAACAAATTTAAATAATGTGTTCTATATCTTCGATTATGATACAGATATTTATGAATTAAAGTACACTTTTGTAAACATCGTTTTAGGGCTTTAAATAAACATTATAAAAAATATGGTATACGTTACTGATAATGAGAAAATTTTAGCTTTTGACTACTCAATATTAGGATCAAGCCATAACTCAAAATTTCCCTAGTCTTATTCGCCTCTGGTATTACAGATAAGCAGTAGTTAGTTTATCTAAATAGAAACTTTTTATTCAACAATAAAAAACATAATAAACAATAAGGTTGTTGATATAAAATATTTTAATCAATTACAGTAAGGATAAATATACTATGGATTCTATAACTAGAATTAAATATATTTTATTTTCGAGTTTGAAATTAATATTTATTCAATTTAAAACAACTATTTAATCCAGAAATTCTACTCTAGACTTGAGTATTAAATAATTACTTTTATTGGCGAATCTTCAAATCTAATTTTATTCTTAGATCAGCAATAATAACTACTTTGCATTATTAAAGAATAAGAAAATCCTGAAATTCTAAACCTTTTATACTTATAAAACGGAATAGCTAACTTTGTTCTAATTGATTCTCAATATTTAGTTTTTAGTGATGCAAGGAATCAAAATTTTTTGAATAAAATAAAATTTGAATAAGATTAATAAGCAAATAATTTAAAAGCTTATTTAGAAAATAAATTCTTTTAGATCAATTAAAATGATATATTTAAGCAAATAATAAGAATCAACAACACCAATAATATTATTGCGAGTACCAACAGTAAAATGTTGCTAATAATAGACATTGAAAAAGGGGCACTCATCAAAAGCATTCAAGTTTAATCTTAGAGCAAAGTGTATTTTATCTACTTTGATTAGATTTATCAAAGAATATACTATTTAGATAGATTCTATGGAGCTAATGTATTTGATCTTAATTTGAATGCAATATCATAATATTTGCAAGCTCCAGGACTTAATTTAGCATTTTAGGCTGAACTGATTTTCATGTATTCTTACAATTCTGTTAACATTTTTACAAGAAACGATAGACAATTTATTTAAACTATTAGAAATTTTAACAAGACCTATACACTACGAGATATCAAATAGTCAAATGTAAAAAATCTATTTATTTTACAGTTTGATTAAGGGATAGGAATATATAGAGTTACTCCATTTTATGAAGCACAGCAGCTAGATTTTAAAAATGCTGCTGATTATTCAATAATAACTTGCGAAATCTAATTATTAGATTAAAAAATTTTAAGCATAAATATTTAACTAATGACTCATAATGGGATAGTGAATTACATAAGAAACATAGATTAATCAGCCATTTAATATAATAATAATATCTGTTAAGCTTAATTTGAAGTTGATGTAAATAATAATAATTAATTAACTTAATAATAAATAGGAAGTTAAATTAATTTCATCAATTCAAAAAACATTGAGATAAAAAGTATCATCCTCTCTCTTAACATTTAATCTTAATAATAAAATGACTTAATAATTCCTGATAATTCAAACAGTTAAATTACAAATAATTACTAATTAACTATAAAAACTTTATCTTACAACAAGATATTTTTATAAAATTAATAAATTAATAGCGATTCAATAGCCCAGCTTTAACTTTAACAACTAGATCTTTCATTGCTAAATTTAACTAATAATCAATATGAGTTTGGATAAAAATTCATGCAAAATTTAAAAACATTAAACTTGGTTGACATTTAATTAAGAGACTTATAGAATAAGCTAATGAAATTTAATAATACAAATTAAATTTTTATTAAAAATTTGACTATTTAGAATGAACAAATCATTTAAGAAGATAACTTGAAAATATTTTTTTCATAAAATATTTTATTTTAGAATATAAATTATCTTCAAATTGATAATTTAAACATTAAGAATAATCAAATGAGGATCAAATAGAATTTCATTTTAATCTAAAATGTAAGCTAAGTTAAAATATCAAATTTAGTTATCAGCAATACCACAGTTAAGTTTATTGACACTTTATCATCAGTTTTCTCACTAAGAAATATAAGTAGGCTAGAAATAGCAAATTTAAAGATAGAAAATTCTAATTTTGAAAATTTAAAGCTGTTTTAACTAAATAACATACCTTATATTGATATTTATAATTTGGTCTTTTAAAATAATTTAGTAAAATAAAACTATTAAAACTCTTCTGATTTGCAAATCTAGGGTTTAATATTAAGTGGTAATGCTTCAAGTACTTCAAATGTAACAAACTTCTAAATTCTAAATAATTAAATTGAAAGTTAAATAAATGTTTATCTTTTCAATTTTTAAAACATTGACTTTATTTTAAAGATAAACAAAGTGAATTGTTCTTCTCTCTAGATTTTTAGCTTAAATAAGGAATAAAACTTTGATATCAGTAACTATATAGTTTATTCAGAAGGAATTAAATAATAATATATAAATAAAATATCTATTACTCACTCAACAAATTTAGGATTAGCAAATTCCTAAAATTATTTGATAGATCTATAAAAAACTTAACTAAACCTTTATTTTATTATCAATGATTATATGCATAGCTATTCTTCAACTTCAAATGAACTTATAAAAATCACAAGTCAATCCTTAATAATTAATAATGTTACTGTTAGCTAAATATAAATAGATTAAACAAGCTCAAACTTAATCAGTTTAGAAGTGAAAAATTAACTTCAAATCAATTAAATTAGCTTTGAAAATATAAATTTAAATCAACATAAAATATGTTTAATATCTAACACTTAAACAGTAAACATTACTAATTCTAGATTTAAAAATATTTTATCAGATACTTCTGCAAGTGTATTTTCAATAGAAAACATCTAAAAATTAGCAATCCTGTCCAATTAATTTGAATCTGTCAACTCGAAACAAGACTCAGCTGTTATCTACTTAAATTAAATCTAAAACATTACAATATAAAATAACTCATTTAGTGAAAATATTAGCAGATTTGGAAATGGAGGAGCTATATTTTGCTAGAATTCTCTTTTTTATAGTTTTTTATAGAATTAATTTAATAAAAACTAAGCGTATTAAGGCTCTGGAGGGGCTCTTTATTTAAAAAATTGTCAGATAAATCAAATGAAAGATAATAGTTTTATTTAGAATAAAGCTTTAATTGGAGGAGCTATAAGATATGTATATTCTAAACCTAAAGCTTTCCCTCTCATGGATAAAAGGGAGCAAGCAAAATTTTACAAAATAAATAATTACTTTAATAAAAATAAAGCTAAGCTTTATGGATAAAATATTGGTTCCTACCCTTATATTTTAGATGTTAAAAATAGCTTTGTAGATGATGACAATGACCAATAATTTAACTTAAAAGACGTTTAGAGTGGAAGTTAAGCAGAGCCAATATAATTAAGATTTATTGATGAAGAATTTTAAGAAATAATGTTTATAAATCAAAGAGAAATAAATGAGGCTAATTAAGATATAATCAATGAATATAATAGCTATGTGCTTTAGATTGAAAGCAGAGATATAGGATTAAGTGGGTATTTAAGATAGGCATATGATTTTAACAAATATTCTTTCTATTTTAATGTTACTTACAATTATAAACTTAATTCTAGCTCAAAAATTATCATAAAATCTACCAACTAACTTCCAAAATTAAATTCAACTTCATTGCAATTTTACAATGATGAATTTTCTGTTGAAATAGGAATTTCTTTTAGAAATTGTTAAGCTGGAGAAGTTGAATAAAGTGTTGGCTAATTTTAAATTTGTAATGTATGCTAGAAAGGTATATTTCATTATTTTCTTATTATTAATTGTAACAAAAAATATATATATTGATAGGATTTTACAACCTTTAAGATCCAAATAAAGTCAAAGTGTCATAATGCTTGAAATGCCCATTAGGTGCTTTTGATTGCTTTGCAGACATGATAAAAGTTTAAAATGGTTACTGGAGAGTAAATAAAAACTCTGACGAGATATTTTAATGTCCTAATCCTTTAAATTGCATACCAGAGGATGAAACAAATATTAACGGATGTGCTAAAGGATATGTTGGAGCTCTTTGCGAAAGCTGTGATATCTCAGGTGAATATTGGCTGTAATCTTATGGAAAAAATATAGTTGGTGGAGTATGTGAGATTTGTGAAACGAAAAACTTAGTAATATCTTTAATGATTACTTTCACTTTATACATCGTTTTGGTCTTTTACTTAGTTATATAAATTAGAAAGTAATTTGATTACCTAGTAAAAAAAATGAGCTATTTCTATTTAAAAAGAATGAAAATAATAATTATTAATAAGTATTTACTACAAACAAGATAATTTTACATTAAAATATTGATTAATTATTTCTAATTTCTCACTCTAATATAAAGCTTAGGTCTTCATCAATCGTTCTTTTTTTAAACATTGAAAATAGGTGGATCAGTCGGAGATCCACTTTCATTGACTATATTTAATATTGATTGTTTAATGAATTCATTTTCTTTATAAATTCCAATTTATATTTAAAGAATATTGTGGATAGATTTCTAAGTGTTTTTTATTTACTTAACTATTCTAATAATTAGCTTTACTAATAGAGTATTTAATAAACACGATAATTATAATCAATATGCTTCCTTCAGCATCATATATTTATTCTACAATTCCTCAATCATTAAAACTCTAACTTAAAGTTTGTCCTGCTAAAATTTCTCTGGTAATCTCTATGTAATTTCAGATTTGAAGTATTAATGTTACACAAAAGAGCATATAAAATACTCTTTTTACTTCATCTTACCGTAGCTAATAATATGGTTTTTTGTAGTTCCTCTAGTCTATACACATTAACTCATAAAGAATAAAAATAATTTAGATAATTTAATCATCCAAAAAAAATATGGATACATATACTAGGTAATTTACTTTAATAAATTTATTTCATGAACCAATTTTCATTTTTCACTAAAAAAACTTCTTAGAATAATAAAAATAATGACTGAATTATATTACCCTTCTATTAATTAATTATAGATTTAAAATCCTTACAAATTAATTTTAAAAAATGTATTTATTTAATATAAAGACTCAAAGTTTTTTATTTATTTATCTAAAAAGGATTATAAAAAAGAATGCTATTATTGGGAGTTTGTGAGGAACTAAATAAGAAGCTTAATTGTTATTTTACTAAATGTATTTAGAATAACAACAATGCAAAAATTTTATCTCTTAATATTCTTTCTTTTGGCTTATTATATAATTTTGAAATATTAACAACCTCATTAGACATATTAACTGAATAATTTAGATTAATTGTCTTGCAGGATAGTATTAACAACCATAGTCTTAATATCTTTGCTATTATTTATTGATGACAATACAACATAAATATTCATGTAAATTATCATCTTGACTGTTAATTTCATCTTTTTATTTTTAGTAGCAATTTTAATTTTATTTGAGCCTATTCCTAGAATATCAAAATCTATTGACTAAAAATAGTAACTAGTTTTGAAAATAATTAAATTGATTCCTAGTTTTATACAGCCTTATCCTTATTAATAAGGAAATATATTTAGAATTAACAAATTATGGAAATTAGTTGAAAAGTCTTTAAAACTGATAGTTGAATAAGAAAAGAATAAAATTTATTAATCCATCAAAACAACACAAATAAAAAAAAAATAATACTCTTTATTTAGAATTAGTTTGAAAGATTCTCCAACATGGTCACCCAATAATAGTTAAAAATTATTCCAAAATTAATATAAATTTAATTGAAATCTAATTATTTTATTTGACTGTAATTCCATATACTTCTATCTTGAGATTATGTTCAGAAATTTTAATAAATAAATATATATTAGATTACACTAAGTAAGATTAATAAAAAATCAATTAAAATATTCATAGAAAATGTATCAAGACATTTTTAAATTATTCTTTTAATATTATAGTATTATAAAAGTATCCTTAAAATGTTTTAATTACCAAGAGTTACAATCAAAAAGATGTAATTATGAATTAAAGAATCTTAAAACCAAAACAGAGCTTAAGGTTTGATGGCATTTTATCTCATCATTCAAGAGATATGAAATAAAGAAATCTTATTGGTTTCTTCTATGAATAAATTTAAATATAGACAAGAATTATGTAAAAGTCAAATATTTATTAAGTTAAATGTCAAAGTGGTGCCAGAATATTTTATTTTAATGTGCTCTAAAATACAATTTTATAAAACAAAAAAATAATTAAAACATTTGACTTTTCTGAATTTTTAGAATAATTTTTTCTGTTTTTTTAAAATAATCTCAAAAAGCAAAGAAATTATTTTAAATTTATTAATTCAATAAACTTTTATTTTGATAGTTAGGCACATCTAATTGGATAGTTAGAAACTAAAATAAAAAGTAAATTCTCATCAAAAAAGTAAATAATATTTGAAAGTGTGCTTTATTTTAATCAAAAGATTTATTATGATATTATGCAACAAAATGTTAAAATAAAACCTTTCAATTCTATTTTTATTGTAAGGCATACATGAATTATTTTAAGAAAGTTGAATAAAATGTAAATTTACCTGACAAACTATTTACCATCAAAGTATATTTTTCTATTTAAAGAAATTTATCATTCTATCATAAATTATGCAAAAAAAAAATATTAAAAATCTATTTATAGAATATGCTTTTAAAAATATTGTCAAATTCATAGTAAGATGTTTTTAAGCGTATTTCAAAAAAAAAATTCAAAATTATTTTCATTTTATTTAATTGAGATATTTGGAATGAATAAAAAGCATAATCCTTATTAGTTTACCTCTTAAGACCAAATATTGAATTCATTTTAAAAAATAATTGGAAGTAGATAATCTCAGAATACTTTTTATTTAGAAAATAAATAAATTTGTTTTCAAAAAACAAGAAAAAAACAAAAATTTTCTGGTTAAAAGGTTACTTAAAAGTTATTTTTTTATTTTTTTAATAAAATTTTTCAATATTGTTTTTTAAATTTTCAACTTTTAAGTGCAAGATAGAGACTGACTTTGTCTGAAAAAATCTATTTCTTTTTATTAGTTTTCAAATATGTTTTAATGGAAGGAAACTTATTTGTTTCAAGCATTGTTTTAAGTAAATGAAAAATAGAGGTAGGTTACTATGATGAAAATAAGGTAAGTTTTTTATAGAATAGTTTGAAATAGATTCAAAACTGTTTATTTCATTTTAAATTAAGCTAGAATTCCAATAAAAGAATGAAAGAAGAAATTTAATCTTTTTTTAATTTTCTATTCTAATGAATTGAATTAATTTAGTTTATTACAAATGTAAATGTAATGAAGTTGCTGCTTATACTTAATTATTTGTATGTAAATTTACAAACAAAAATATCTAAATTAAATATTTAATTAAATCCCAAAAAGTTAAGTATTTATTTGACTATTTTTATACTTTTTGTGGCACTTTATTTTAGAATATATTAATTTCAAGCAAAGTTTTGTGTAATAAATTAAAAAATATTAATCTTTTTATGTATGTCCTAAATTATTTGTTCAAGTTTAACCATAAAACTTAAAAATTTGTTGATTTGAATAAAATGCTTTTTTGATTTTCCTTTTTTGAGGAAAGAAAAAGATTTTTAAATAATGAAATGCATTTTTAGTGATTGTTTATTTTATGGTGACTTTTTGATTTAGTTTAGTAAATTAATTGATTAGTTTTAGGTTATTTTGATAAGTGTAAATAGAAGGTGAATTAAATTAATTATGTATCGATTGGTACATTCGTGATTGTAACTTGAAAAAAAGAAGAAATTTCTTGTTTTTTATTATAATTAATCATAAATTATCAGTAAAATTTGGTATAATCACAAAGAATGTAAATATCATTTTAATTACACCTATAATTATAAGCAATTAATTATTCTTTTTAATTTTCCTAACTCTACTCAATATAAACTTTAAAGATTTATATCTAATCTATCATATTGAACAATTCTCATAATTATTTTTAATTTATTATTTTCTCAAATTTTCAAAACTTTTATCAACAACAACAACAAACAAAAAATATTCACAATCAATATTAAACTTTATACTATGGGTGTTGAAGTTGAATATCATAATGCATAACCTGAATCCTTAGTTTTTTCAATTAATCATAAGTAATTAATTATTCACCAATTTAAATCACCCTCATTTTAATTTCTCTCATATTTCTTAACAGCAAATCTATGCTAAATGACTCAGACTTAGTAGATGTCTTGCAAAAAAATTTTCAATTTGATTATGCTCCTTCAGTCTAGATCCTTTTGCAGTAATTAAATATTATTTAATAGATACTTTGTATTTTAGGCTGAGTAATTTCATCTTTTTTAGTTTCAAAAAATTTTATCAAAAAAATAAAATATTTTGAGAAGAATATGAAAAGAGATGAATAATTTAGAAATATGGATTATATTATATATAATAAATAATTAAACTTGAGATAACTGACTAAAATAACAAACATATCATTTAATTTATAGAAAAAATAATATCAGTGAAGCAGGCTCTATTTTAATAGGGGAATTCTTATCTTCCTTTAGAACAATCAACTAATTGACTTTAAATTTAGAGTAATTTTACAAACAGCGCAATTAATTTGAGAAGTTAATTTATTTATTGAAAATAAATAATTAGGGATAATTTTTTAATAGGAAGTTCAATTTCTTGTATATTTGATAGATTAAGCAGCTAAAGCAATAATTTAACAAGTCTTAGATTAAATTTAAAGTAAAATAAAATATTTAAATCTTTATCTAATTAATATGTTTAATTTAAATATAGCTATACTAATTTAACTAACAATGGACTTGAAAGCTTGTCAATGGCTTTATGCTAATTCAAAAATTTAAAAAATCTTTCATTGGGATTAATGTAATAAACAAATTAATATGGCAAAAATTAAATAATTTAATGTTTAAAAATAAATAGGGCAAATAAAATTTCTGATAGCTCAATAGAATAACTGTCAAGATGTCTTAACAGTCTAAAATAAATTAATCAACTTTATTTGAATCTAAGGTATTATAATTACATAAATATTAATTGGTTGGTTTATTTCTAAATGTTATTTTTTGAAAGCAAAAACTAGATTGAAGAAAGAGGAGTAAAAACATTATTAATGAGCTTATCTAGAAATTCAAACTTAAAATAACTTTCGCTGGATTTGAGGTATAAATAATAAAATTAAATAAATGATAAACTGAAATATTTATATTTTAATTTAGACAAAATAACTTAAAGTGTTCTGGAATTAAATAAGTAGCGGAATGTTTGCCTATGCTCGAAAACATATAAATATTAAATCTATAGATTAAGTAAAATTAATTACTTTTTGTTCATCATTATTAATTCCCTTAATTTTAATTAAAAAGTCGTAACAGAGCTAGTGAATGTGCCTTAGTAACACTTTGCAAATCATTCTAGCACATGAAATATCTCAAAAACCTAAAATTAAACATGCTGTAAATAATTATTTACTTTTTCAAAATAAATATTTAATCAAATCAATTTTAAAATAGATTAAGTTAATTAAACTCTGAAAACCAAAATAAAGCTAAGCAATTACTCATGAAATCTAAAAGATTAACAGATTTATCTATTTTCTGAACCTATCAATCAATCAATCAATCCCATTAATTCACTCTCAATACCAACCAACCAAAACATTTTGATTTATTTAAAAACAAAAATAAAAAATTTATTCTACATTACTATCTTAATTAACAAATTAACTCACTAACTATTATTTATTCTCTTTATTTATGTATATAAAATATATATATATATATTTATCCTACTTTGTTATCATAATATTATTCACATCTTATGAAAAATATTTCAATTCTAGTATCAAATTAATTGTTTTCATTTAATATTATTTAAATTGCTTTCGGTATTTATTTTAATCATGTTTCATTAATTTCTTGAGGAATTCCAATATTTTAATCTTGAATAGAAAATTATATCAATTTTTCAGAGTAATTGCTAAAGTATAATGTAAAATTAGAGTTCTAAAAATAAACTTTATCTTATCGTTTTGTGTGATTGATTTCTACCTTTTAATCAATATAATATTTAATTTTATCTACAATTTTTAATTTTAAATAGAAGTATCTTTCAGAATATGATATGTTTTATAAACCAAGAAAAAGATAGGGCAAATATTAGATTGAAGTAGAATAATAATTTAGTTTTTATATATCTTCACATATTAATTTTTATATCGTTTGAATTTACATTTCATTATGATTTTATATGACAAATTTTATTATTTCAATCAAACTTAAAACATATTATTTATTGCTTGTTAAGATTAGAAAATAATAATATTATTTTAAAACACAAATGTTAATAGATAAAAGATATTTACTAATAAAAGTATTAATTATGAAAATACAAGTATTAAATAATCAAGTGTACTGTATACTATTAAAGTAAGTAAATAAATAAATGAAGAGTAAATATATTAATATAATTATAATGAACTAGTAAGTTTTTTAATTAAATTTGTTATAATGTAGTCCCTAAAATTATTAAATTGAAACGAAAACTAATGATTTGATCTAATAAATGCTTAAATGTTTTTATTTTTAAATTCTTATTACCCTCTAATAATTAATTTGAAATAAATGAAAAAACTTTATATCAATAATTTATTTTAAACTAAATAAATCACAAAAAGGCTTTTATTCTTTAGAGGATCTAAATTTAAAGCCTGATTTACAATGCTAAAAATTTCCTTAGGGCTCACTTGATTGCTATTCAAATGTTATTCAATTGTAAAATGGGTTTTCGAGAATAAATGAGGATTCTGATATTTTAGTTGAATTAGTTTTGTATGTCTGAAGATTCTGAAAGTAAGTTTGGTTGTGCAAGAAGTCATTTTGGAGTTTCTTTGTGATTCATAAGATTTGAGAGGATAAATTTGGGGTAGCATATATGGGAAAAGCTATGATGGCACAATTTGCTAAATCTGTACTAGCTAATTTTTATCTTTGTCCATAGGTATTTTTGCTTTGATTTTTTTGTTTATTGTAGTTTATCTTCTTTTTTAGATACAGAGATAATTTAACTTTATTCAAAGATAGATGAGTTGGCATTACTTAAGAAAATTAGGTTTTTATATTCTATATGACGATGAAATAAAACCTATGGCTAGTTACATTAAGATATTAATAAATTACTTTTAATTTTTATCTTTGTTAAATAGCTTTGGAATTTCTACTTTCTTTTAAATAAGGAGTGGAGCACCTTTGCAGTACACAATATATAGCCTAGACTGTGCTTATAATTATATTGTAAGCAATTTACCTCTCTATGGATTCAGAGTTTTATGGGCTAATATCTAAGTTATTTTAATTTATTTTGGAATTCAAATATTTAATTTAATATACAATTTCTTTTCTTCTGAAGATATTCCATTTCAACATCTTCCCTCACTCTAGTTTATCTATTTTACAGTTCCTCTATGATTAAAATCTTAACTCAATCAGCATCTTGTTCATTTATTTCTGGTCAATATTACATTTAGCTTGAACTTAATTGCATCTGCTATACATCTGAGCATATAAATTTATTATAAAAAATAGTTGTCCTCTTTTCTTGATAATTGTTCCCTTAACTTTTCTTTATCTTCTTACAAAAAACAAAAAATAACTTAGGAATCAGAGTATTTTAAATTTATATGGAAAACTTTATTAAGTAAATTTTATCATTTTACAATTAAATATTTTTTTAATATTTATCTTTTAAAAAGGATTACAAACCTAATTGCTTTTATTGGGAAATAGCAAGAAATTAGTTTAGGGCTCTACTTGATATCATTTTAAATATTTTACCAACTTCAACTTATATAACAATTTAGCTGCTTCTGGTGTTTGTTTACCTATATCTTTAAATTTAATCTAGAGTAATAATAAGCCAATAAATTATCTATTAAGTTTTTAATTTTTAACATACTTATTGTTTTGGCTGCTAATCAGAATCAAAATAACTAGCTCTATCTAATATTATAGCTTCTTTTTCTAAGTATTAATGGCTGCTTTATTGTTCTATTCATTCTGCTGATTTATTCTAAACCAATATCTTCAAACTAAAAATAATCGATTTCAACTAAAAATTTATTTATTTTTAGCAAAATTATTCCCAAAATAAATCTTTCTTCTTAGCTTCAAAAGTAAAAAATCAGCTAGAATAAATTACCTCTGGAAAAAAGTTAAAGCCTCAATTAAAGATATTATAAATATTAATAAAGAACACAAAAGTAAAAGTTTTTAGCTTAATTTAAGCCAGTTCAGGCTTCTCTCTTTAGGATCTTAAAAACAATTGCTCAAATCACAAACTAAGTTAAGAACTAAAAGTTTTAAATTAGGCATAAAGTTTGATTGAAAGAAAAAGAAGAACATGCAAAAAATACTCATGAATTAATAATAATAAATGTAAGATATTTTGACTGAGTAATTTTTAAGAGTATTTATTTACGATTTAATATTTATTTTCTTTTCAAATATTCCAAATAAAAATATTCACATAAAAAAGTAAACAAATTTATCACTTTTAATTATTATTTTTAATCAATGTCATCATCAAATAAATTATTTAAAAATGTTAGTACAAGGATTTAGGGTTTATAAAAAATATTTTTTAAACAGAGTCAATAGGTTTTAAAAAGTTTTGAAATCCTAATGTTTAAGATAGATATTAAAATTAAACTCGTATTATTTACAAAAGTTCTAAAATTAATTATTAAATTATTTTCAACCTATTTTTTGTAAAATTTCTAAAAATAATTAGTTTAAATTTTCTATTTATATTTGAGAACCAAATTTATTTTCAGTTTTTATGATTTAAATTTATTTTTTTAATTATTATTTTAGAAGTTTTAAAATTAGTAGGAGCAAATATTTTTAATAGGAGATTCAGAGAGAGTTAGTTAAGAAAAAATACTTAAATGACTAAAATATTGATGATAAAACAAAAAGATAAAATTTTTCATTTTAGTTAGTAAAATTTGAAACAATAAACATGCACACTATCATGAGCTATCCAAATTTTTTACCATTTAAAAAAGAATGGTTTTTTGAAATAAACTATTTTAATATAAATAAATGATATTAAAAATAACTATTTCTTGAGCTAAAATTTGTATTAAAAAACTTTGCTTATCAAACAAAAATCCTCTACCAAAAAATTAAAACGCAAAACACACTTTTCTTTTGAAATTTAACCTAAATAGAACAAAATTGTTAAGGAGGTCAAAAGTAAATTCAAAATTTTTAACGCCTATTAGGGTAAAATATGCTCATTTTGGAGATCTGAATTCTGTGCTAATCCCAAATGTTGCTAGCAGCATTTAAGTTTGGCTTAAATTTCTCCATTAAAAATTACCCTACAAGACAAGGTGATGACTTTAATAATCTCAATGTAAATTACCCTTGCAAATTCTTAACAACTTAAAAAATCCAATATCTGTGTAATACTTTGTAACCAAAACAGCTTAAATCAAATTACTAAAAATCTCAACATAAAAATGGAAGGATTGTTTAGGAATCTCTATCACTTTCTCCATGAAATGAAACTTCTTCTTAGATCTGAGGCCAATACTAGTATCAAAAAAAAATAAAAATTTTAACAATAATTTTAATGTTTATTTATAAAACTAATATCTAACTAAACATTTAAAAAATTATTTTTTGAGAAAAGAAAATTTTATTATGTTAATAACAGTAAAATAACATAAAATCTTAATTGAAATTAAAAAATAAAGCAAATTAAATATTCTTCCTA
>JH720316.1:1004938-1024484 GCA_000231825.2 Tetrahymena elliotti 4EA
AATAAATAATTTAAATACAAAAATAACACAAAATACAAAAAAGTAAAACAAAATATTAATAAAAATAAAATATTTTGAAATTAAGATTTTGAATTCACAATTTAGAATCAAAAATCAAGGTAATCTTCTGATTAATTAGTATTTTAGAAAAACTCAGTGTTGTCTTAGAGAGATGATTTTAAGTTTGATCTAGCAAAATCTCTTTGTTCATCTGTGCTTTTTTTGGTGATATCATTTAAACCGGCATCAAATCCATCCATTTATCCAAGTAAACCAAAATTAGGTTTATTATTATTCAAAGATAAATTATTTATTGGATAAGAATTAGGATTAGAACCAAAAATATTGAAATTTTCAGTCAAAGTTTTAAAATCTTTATTGAAAGCATTAGGGTCTTTAAAAAGAACAGATGTCTGTTTACTGCTATCAAAAGAACTTTGGGCGTTTTGATTAAATAAAAAGCTTGAAGAAGGAGTTTGTTGATTATTGTTATTTTTATTGATATTTGCATTTTAAAATTATGAAAGTTGTTATTGAACTAAAGCCTTATTTTATTTGGCACAAGATGTGCACTCACTCTTATTCTAAATTTCAAATTCTGTCTATGTTGTTTTATTGTTATCATTCTACTCTTCTTCTTATTCTTCTTCTTCTTCTTCTTTTTTCTTCTTCTTCTATTGTACTTTCTCTGCCTTCAACTTTTCTTTTTCCAATTATTTTTCAGCCTCTTCCTTCTCTTTTTTAGCTTTTTCTTCCTCTTATTTTAATTTTTCAAGTCTTTCTCTTTCCAGTCTTTCTTCCTCTAATTTCTTTTCATAAGCTATCTATTGAAGTTTTTGATTGATCTGATCTAAGAAATCATAAAGTCTCTAAGCCTAAGATAATATGGCAATTATTTACTTTTCAATTAAGGAAAATTAATAGAAAAAGCTACTTGTGTATAATAGTCCTATTAATATTATCTAGCATTAATGACTTTCTCAAAACGTAAAAATGTACTTCCTATTCAAATAATAAAATTAAAATAATTTATTATAAATAGAATATTTCATATTTATTTATTTACTTGCTTTATTTTATTAAGATTTATTTTTAATTTGTCCATATTAGTTGATAAATCTACATTCTAATTTATATTTTATTTTCATATTATATCAGAAAGATTTAAGTGAATTAAGTAAGTTAGATAAGATGATTACTCGCTTTTATTTTAAAGATTGTAATCATGAACTCAAAATGCTAATTTTACATACTTAATAAATAAACAAAATAAATGAAATTTTATTTTTGAAAGATCTAAAAGTACTTTCTTGATTAAATAAAAGGTTAGTTAGTTAGTCAGTCTAAATGTTCAGTCTCATCTAAAATTACATCCTTTTATTTTTAATAAAATAATCCATTATAAAATTAAAAATACTCGCCTTTAATTTGCAAATATGAATAAAACTTTTTCTTCAATTTTATAATTTTGCAAATATTAAATTAAAAAATGTATTTACTCTCTTCTATTTTGGATAGCATATTTTATCAAATAATGGTGATGTATTTATTTATTAATTTTACTGGCTATTTTAGATATTTTAATCAATGTTTATTTTTGTTAATCAAATTCTGACCTGAAACTATATTATTGAAAGCAAAATAGATAAATTCTTTAATTGAATTATTTACTTCCTTTATTAAATAATTTGTTAGCCATCTATCATATTGGCTTTTAATCGAATATTTACTGTCTATTTTTAAAGATTTAGTTAGCATATTTATAAAACTATTTATATAATTTACTGGCTTTTATTTGAAAGATTTTATTTTAAATTCAATAAATCTACAAGAATCAAATTACATTCTAAGTTTTTATTCCAAATAAAATTTATCATTATTATTTTCAGTATTATTAATAGTTTACTTCCTAATTTTTCATAAAGTATTTATATATTAAAATATTTAAGGTATACAATATTTACTCCCTTTGATCATTTTTAAAATATTTAATCACAGTTAAAAAGTTTCAAGTGTTTTATTTACTTCCTTTTAAATAATTTAAAAAACAATTTTAAGATTAGATAGAAAGATAAATTTTACTCCCTGTTGTGTTTATAAATAGTGTTATTCTTTAATATATTAAAGAGCTAAAGCTTACTCTCTATTTTATATAATAATCGAAATATTCTTATTGTTCTGAAATGCATCAAATTTACGAACTTATTTTAAATAAATTTCATTTAATTTTGTAAGATAGATTTAAGATATTTACTAGCTTTTAGCGAGATTGATAAAAGTTAAAATGAATGATCGATCACATGGTTGGTATTAATTTACATACTTATTTTATAGCAAATATATGTATAGCTAGCATTTGTAAGTATAAGAAGAAATAAATATTACTGTTTTCTCCTTTTCAATAAGAAAATTAAAAATAAATAAATGAATATTATTATTGCAACAAAGTTAGATACTTCCTTTTGTTTAGTATTTTTAAAATAATGATTAAATATAAAGAAATTTAAGGTTAATCAAAAATTACTTCCTAAATAAGTTCATTAGTATATTTAATTATGAATGCCTTAGTAAAAATTCGATTTACCCCCTTATTTGTAGATAAATAAATGTAATCAAATATTGCTTTGACAATAAATTTTAAATTACTATCTTTTATGAAACAAAAAGCATGTTTTTTTCAAGTAAACGATTAGTATATTTGATTTACAGCCTAAATTTAACAATGTGATTAAATATTCAATTCTTTTTTATTGTGAGAAATCTTACAGCCTTTTAGATGATTTAGATAAAGAATAAATTAGTTTTATTTAATTAATAATTTAAAATTTATTAATTACATACTATCCAGCAAAATTAAAAATAATAGTTAAAACATGGTATTAGATGAAAGCTTAATCTTACAAACTATTGAATAAATTAATAATATTTTAAGATAAAAAAGCATATTTTTAGAACTTTACTGTCTATTAAAAGTTAATTATTATGGTCAATATTGAAATCTTTTTAACAATGCCAAATAATTTACTCCCTTTTTATTTAAATGAAAAAAGTTAACAAAGACTAATATCATTTGAATGAATTTAAATTACTTTCTTCAGAAATATATTTTTTAAAAGAGAAATATGATTGATTTGTTTATTAATTCTTTAAATATTCTTACTTCCTGTTTCAGATTAAAAAAGTATTTGATTGTTAAATTTATTTTTATTTAGCTTTATGCTTACATTCTAGTTTAAAAGAAATAAATATTTTTGAGATTGAATTCTATTCTTGCTTTATTCTTACCATCTATATTTTTCATATTAGTAAATATTATTAATGATAAAATCAATAATTGAATTTGATTACGTTCTAATTTATAAATATTAATCGAAATTTCTGATTAATTTCAAAGACATTTTACTTCCTAATTATTAATTAATTTAATAAATGTATCTTGTAAGATTCTCATCAATCAATAGATAGTTGAATAATAGTATAAGTTCATAATAATATTAACTATTTATCTTATTAACTATCTAAAGTAACTATATTTACCTCCTATTATTATTAAATAATATATCAATTATTCTAATTCTTATGAATATCTTTCATGATTAAATTTACAAGTTATTTTTCCTTGTTTATAAAATATTTCTATTTATTATTTCAAAGAGATTTTTCAAATTTTACAAAGCTTGTCCACTATTTATTTAGATAATAAATTAATCTTTAATAGAATATTAGATTGAGGTAATTAATTACTTTGAAGTCCAATTTCAAAATTTCTAAGAAAAGGTTTGCTTTTTCTAAAGCATAATCCCTAATTTGATCTTCCTCGAACTTTATTTTAAATAAAATAAAAGTTAAAATCAAAAATTTAGATAATTTTTTAGCTTACATTTTTAACTATTTTATATTCTTTTAACAATTTTTTTTAAAATTAAAATTCTTCAATTAAGTATTTTACTTAAAAACCATTCATGTTGATAAAATTTTATTAATTATTGTTGAATGATTTATTACTATCTTCTTCTACTTAAACATAAGTGCAGAAGTCCTATTTATTGCAGCGAACCTCTGATAAAAAATTCATGTGGTTGATTTCATCTTACTATTTAGTCATCTATTCATTTAATAACTTAATTTGCTATTCAAGATCATTTTTTTCATTTGAATATTCTTTAAACCTTTGCTAAACTGTTTATTAAAATAACTTGCTATTTTATATAACAAAATTTGCATCTTGCCAATCTTTATTCTCATTTAAAATATCATCTAAAGGTTTTCTATTTCATTAGATTAAAATTTATTTTCTTTTACGTCTTAGTTAATATTTACAACAAAACTGGACTAAATTAAATTTCATTCACTTATGTGAACTCAACTGATTCTTTTAAGCTATCTTGAAGTTCATTTATGTCACCTGAAAAAATCTATGTGGGTTCTGAACCTATTTGTAAATATTATGAAAAAATACCTTTTAAAATACATAAAGAATCTTGGATTGAAATTCTTTCTTCTATATCATGAACTGTTAATTCATTAACCAATCTTTATAAAAGCAATTTGTATTTAAATCCATCAAGTTCATCCTCTAAAGTTATATTCTTTTGTTAATAAAACTTTTAAATCTTTTCTTCTTTTCCATTGATCAACATTCTATAAATGAACATTCCTTTAATTTTTATAACAAATATTTTATCTTGCATTCAAATTTATTAAAAAATACCTAATGAATAAGATTCCTTCTTCATATTTAAAATAAAACAATTTTAATTCTCAATTTCAAACAACAACATAAAAGTACTTTTGATTATTTTTTCTCCACCAAGTCTGCATTATTTTTCAAGGTAGCTTGTGAATATTCAGGAGCTTCATAAGGAGAACTGCTAACCTTTAATTAAAATTAATTGAAATGTGATGATTTCATATGAATAGACTATGCTTTTACCATCTATTTAGAATAGCAATTTTTCTAAACTTCTAATTAAAACTTGCCTTTGAATGAATTAAAAAGAATATTTATTAGAATTAAATGAAAATGATCATTCAAATTTAACTTATAAAAGCATTCCCAAATTGATCAATGAGTATATTTTCTGGTTTTAAGTCAAAAACTGAACAATTTTGTTATTAAGCATCATACAATCCCTAAGCTACATTCATAGAATACTTCACAATTTCTATTTCGCTGAGCTTATTTTTGTTATTTTTGAGCAACTGCTACAAGTTCCCTAAAGTGAAAAATAGTTAAGCAATCTATTCAAAAGAAATAAATAATTTCTACTGTGACACTCTTAAAAGACCAAGTATGTGAACTCCTCACATATTTAGCTGTGAATGAGTTTAACAATGTTGGAAGACTTAGAACATCTCTAGAAGCAATCTACTTCTTATTAAATGAGATTTTGAATTTCTTAATTACTTTCTTGTTTGTATTTAATTCTAATGCATTTAATTGCACATCTCAACTAATTCTTTGTGTTCAAAGCTCTGACTATAAAACTTTGGATTCCAGCTGAAATTAAGCTTATATTAGAATATCCAATACTTTCTAAATCTTTCTTAATGATAGGTAAATTATTCTCAACCATCATAATTGCTGCTAAAGATGTCTATTCATCATTGATTTCATCTTCTTTATACTCAGAAACTAATTATTTAATATTATTAGTATATATAATCAATATCAAAAACACAATTTTATATTTAAATCTTCTAATAAATCTAACAAGCTAGCTAATCAAAACTTAATTATTTAATTATCCAAACAAAATACTTTATTTTCTAATCCAACTTAAACAAGTAAAGCCATCCATTTTTTCTCTGTTTTCTCCTTATTAAATTTTTCTCATTTTAATTGAAGCTTAAGTTAGTTTCTAATAATTATTTTTTGCAGATTTTGTTTGTATTATTAAGATAGTAATGGCGCAACTTTATTCATGCATAAATAAATATGAAATTCGGAGATTTATTAAATTAAATAATACTAATATTAACATTAGCTCAAAAGAGCAATAATATTTTAGGTAATTTACTTAGAATTTATGCTTTTCTTTTATTTTTTTTAGCTTTTTCATGTTGGCTTGGGAAAATAGATAATGCATTTCTTGCTAATAAATAAAATAATGATAAATATACTTTTTTTAGAGACACTATCTTTTTAAAACTAGCTGTTAAGCTAATACAGCTTTTACTAATAAATTTTCTATGTCTAGAAGTATTCAATAAGCTCTCTTTACAGGCAAGGATCTATCTAATTTAAGTAATTCATGAAATTATAAAATGCTCTAATTAATATTTTGATCTTCACTTGATTATAAACAAATAGAACTATTTAATTTTGCAAAAGATATTATCTTATTAAACTTTAGCTTTGTATTTCTAAGTAGATGTTTTTATTGATAGTGTTGTGTTATCTATCTATCTATCTATCTATTCAATTAAAAAAAATATGTTATTCAATTTTCAAAAAAAAAAGAGAAAAAAGATACAAACATACACACATAAAATCATTTAATTAATTTTGCAAACATTGAATTTATTTTAATTGAATGAAGTTATTTAATAATATAGCAAAAACCTTAAGTATTTAGAATGGAAGTTGTATTCAATGATTTTTTAAGCAATGAGAAATATCAAAACAATCCATAAATAATGAATAGAAAAATAGACAATTTTTATGCAAACAAAAACTAAAATGTTTAAAGTTAATTTATTTGTCTTTTTATTTAATATTTCAAAATTAGTTTTAATTCACAAAAGAACCTTAGTTTGGTAATTAATATTTTTAATAAATTCTACAAATTAAGAATAGAAAAATAGATATTTCTAATGTTAAAATAACAAGATTTAAAGATATTTATAGTATTTTGTTGAAAAACCTTCACAAAAAACAAGTCCACTGAATAAAAACGGTCTTATTTTTAAAAACAATTTGTTGGTATTTTTAAAAAAGAATTGGTTTTTAATTCTATGCCAACAAACAAATTAGATAGATTTTAAGTGAATTTTGTTAGTTATTTTACTAACTAACTAAATAGATAGATATTCATTTGTTCATTCTTGAAAATTAAATCAAATCAAGTCTAAAATTAGGCTTTATTCTATCTATTTAAATAACCAACCAGCTATTCTGATTTTATGTTGATCTCTCTTAAGACTGAAAATAATCTATCTATCTATCACTATATCTGTAATCGATTGATCTATCTATCTTTTGTTCAATCTACCAATTTCGCTGAATTATAAACTAAAAATAAATGATGAAAATTTGATAATGAAATAATGAATATAAATTATTTAATTAAAAAAACTAAAATAAGAAAAACAACAAAAAATTGATAAAATCTTAATAATACTTAATGATCATTATTTTGAAATTTATAGCTATTTATTTTGTTTTTGTTATGCTAGTTAATTGTTAAATGATATCATTTTCAACTGGAAACACTTGCGATGAATCGAAATGCCCTCTCTCTAGCTGGAGTTATAACAATAAAATATTATCATTTTAATGTCCTAAGCATGGATAGGGATTTGATTCATCTTTTAGATTTACTAGAAGTGGGTATGTGCTAGATTTTTAAGAGTTAAATACTGGAAACTAATTGAGCATTCCATTGAGATATAAC
Organism: Tetrahymena elliotti 4EA; assembly: GCA_000231825.2. Classification (NCBI taxonomy): domain Eukaryota; phylum Ciliophora; class Oligohymenophorea; order Hymenostomatida; family Tetrahymenidae; genus Tetrahymena; species Tetrahymena elliotti. The sequence continues at coordinate 1,012,555 of JH720316.1, forward strand.
TAATTTGCTGATTAAAATGGACTTTAATTTATTGGATAAATGAAAAACAATACATAAATAGTTATATTCAATTGCACATATAACATTTCTAAATAATACACTCATCTTTGCTATGACAATGATCTAGTAGTTGGAAAACTGATTAATAACACTTTTCAAGAAAGCTGTGGATATGGACTAAATAAATCTTCTAAACCTCCACTTAAAAGTTGAATAATCTATTTAAAATGAATGATTAAAGACAAAGAATTAAAGAAACAGAAATGAGATAAAGGTATTGAGAAAGAGAAGTGAGAACATTATTTATTTATTTGTTTGTTTGTAATATTTTAGCATGTAGTTAGTTGTTTATAATTTATTTAATCTATGCTGTAATTAATTTTAAATTTGGTAGGATTATTATTTCTTTTTTTAATTATTTTTGATAGAAAATTAAAATTATAATAATCATATCATAATCATCCATTCTCATTTTATTCATACAACAAAAAACATTTATTTTAAATTTATCTCACATTTAATACAAATTATTTATATATCCCAATTCATTAACTATAGTTGTGCTCACTAAGTATTATTCAGAGTTTTTTTACACAGAACAAAATAATTGAAGAGATTAAATACAAATATATGAATCGATTAAAGAAAAAGGGGGTTTAAGAATTGATATTTAATATAATGATACAATAGGTATAACTATTTTGATTTATATATTATTAAGATTTTCAAAAAAATATTAAAAGTATTTTCCTCCTTTTACCCTTCAAATAATAGAATCCATAATTTCTATATATAACAATAGATTTATTTATCTTTGAAATATTTTAATATAAAAATTATTGATATTTGGTTACTTACTTCAAAACGTTTTTTATTTATTTACAAAATTATTGATCTAAAAAAGAAAGTAACTTATATATTAATATTTTGATGATTTAAGCTTAATCTTTTTTTATCAAAAATAATAAAATAATAATTTCATTTAAAAAGTAACATTTTCTCATTGTTTTGAAAATTTTTTGATTTTGAATTTCTTATTTGATAAATAGTTAAAATAAGTATTTATTGATAAGTAGATAATCGATTCTTTCTGCTTACGTTTTTAGCAGAAAAATGATAAAAAATAAATGCAGATCATTTCTAAATTAATAAGAAGTCTAAAAAAAACTTGAAAATCTTTATTTTTTTAATCTAAAGAATTCAGGCTATTTAATTTAGATAAAATGCTAGTTTTTATTTACATTTATTTCAAAATTTTTAACTAATATATCAAGAAATCTTAGAGTTTTTTTATATAAAAAGATTGTCTTTTTAAGAAAATAGACCTCTTTTATTTATAATTTGTTAATTTCATGAAATTCTTTGAAGGCTCAGTGGTGCAGCTGGTAAGCATACTCGATATATTCGATCCTACCTGTTAAAAAGCGTTTCGAGAGACAGAGGTTCGAATCCTCTCTGAGCTACTTTTTTATTAAGATAAATTTAAAGTTTTTATAAAAAAACAAAGAAAAATTTTTTCATAAAAAAATAAATTAACATTTCAGCACAAGCCTATGCAAAAAATTTATTTGTTTTATTTTCAAAATGATTTCGAATAAATATAAAAATAATTTGAATAATTTATCTGTTAAGAAATCTATTCTATCTGATTGATTTGATATTTTTTAGAAGTATTTTTTAATTGAATAAATGGGTATTTTAATTTATAATTTTATGTATTTAGCTTTTTAATAAAAATGATTTTAAATTTCTTCTTTATTTTTGATTTGTGGAATAAATACATTCTTTCGAAATCTTGGCTTTTATTTAGAAATAAGATACAATAATATTTAAATTTCGATTGAAATAACAGTTTCAATAAAATAGATTTGAAATTTTTTATATCTTTTAGATTAATTAAATCAATAGTCAATCTATTAAGAAATCTTTATACCTACCCATACTTAAACTTTATATACCCATATTTTGGTTTAAAGCTAAGTAAGAATTTTTTTAAAATGATTATTTCAAATTACTGTAACTTTTATTTTGTATGAATATCTACTTTAAATTCATTATAGCTAAAATTAATTTTACCCCCTATATCAAATTTAAAATAATTGTAATTTAGCATTGCTTATTTAAAAAGTAAACTATATTTTAAAGTTAATTATAAGTTGATAAGGCTATTTAATTTAGATAAAATGCTAGTTTTTATTAATATTTATTTCAAAATGTTTAACTAATTTATCAAGCAAGCTTAGAGTTTTTTACATAAAAAAATAATTTTTTTAAATTCTAATATTTTAGTTCGAAAAAATTAAATTAGGGGAAAAAAATTATCTTTTTAATAAGAAAATAGACCTCTTTTATTTATAATTAGTTAATTTCATGAAATTCTTTGAAGGCTCAGTGGTGCAGCTGGTAAGCATACTCAATTTATTGTCAATTCCAAGAAAAGCGTTTTGAGAGACAGAGGTTCGAATCCTTTCTGAGCTACTTTTTATTAAGATAAATTTAAAGTTTTTATATTAAAATAGTGAAAGATTTTTTTAACTAAAATGGTTTGTATTAGGAAAGAATAGATCAGCATTCAGTAGAAGCTCATGCAAAAAAGCAATCTTTAAAAATCAAAAATTAATTATTTCTTTATTTAATTTTCAAAATGATTTCTAATAAAAATAAAAATATTTTGAAACCAAATAATTTATTTGTTAGACATTTATTTAGATCTGATTAATTTAATATTTTTTGGGAGTATTTTTGAATTGAATAATTGGATTTTTTAATTTATAATTCTATGTATTTAGTTTTTTAAATGAAAATTTCAATAAAAATTATTTTAAATTTCTTCTTTATTTTTGATTTATTAAACAAATACTTTGCTTTAGAACTCTTTCCACCTCATAAATTTGTCTTTTATTTAGAAATAAGATATCAGAATATTTAGATTTTGTTTGAAATGACAATTTCAATAAATGCAATTTGAAATTTTTTATATCTTTTAGATTAATTAAATGAATATTCAATTTATTAATAAATCTTTATTAATATATCTTCATGATTTTTTGTCAATTTAATTACTTTTTCTATTATTTAATAAATTAAATTTTATATTTAGTTTTTCTAAGAAATCTGAATAAACATGATTTGAAACTTGCTATGATTTTTGGATAAATTAAATGAATAATATTATGAGCAAGAATACTGTCTGGATATTTTTTGTGAATTATATTTCTTGCTCTTTCTTCAAAAGAAGAAAACTAAGTTTTTGTATTATGCCTTTTAAATGCTAATCTTAATAAATAAGATTTAAAACTTCTTATTTCTTTTGTTTTCATGTAAAAAATATTTTTGTTTATACATGAGACTAAGAAGAAGCTAAAAAAATGTAGTATTTTTAAGAAATAAAAATACTTGAAATTACTTTTTGCTCCAAATTTTTTTTTAAATTTACTTTTCCATTTTAAAATGTATTTGTTTTTTTATGATTTCTTTTTAAAACAAACAAATTTTTATTATTGCAATAATTGATCAAACAAAAGTTGTATTTTATTTAAGTATTTTTATTGAACTTTCAACTACTAATAGGCAGATAAAAAATAAAAAAAGTAGCTCAGAAAGGATTCGAACCTATGTCTCTCGAAACACTTTTTTTCGAGCTGATGTATATATCGAGCATGCTTACCAGCTGCACCACTGAGCCTTCAAAGAATTTTAATTAATTAAAAAATTAATAACTCTTGAAGCGTCTATACATTTTATAGACAAATAAATTTCTTAATGTAAATTTATATTTAATTAATATTTCATGAACTAGTTAGCTAATAATAGTATATCAAAATAATGAAATCATTTAACAATGAACAACAGATATTTCTTTAAGGTACCAAAAATTTTAATACAAGTGATTTTTATTAGAAAATAAATTTTAAAGTAAAATATTATGCTTATAAACAATATATTTTAATTGATATATTTATTAATTGAAGTGAACGAGCGAAGGGGATTGGGAAAGAATTTTTCTCTAAATAAATTTGCCCAATACATTTTTTTGATATTTTTCTTATTTAAATAAAATAAAATTTTTTTATTTTGTATCCCCCTTCATTTATTTCTATTAATTAATTATTTTTTATAAAATACTTTAAAAATGTTTTTGATGAATATGTTTTAAATATTTATTAAAATTAGTCTAATAATTTACATACACTTATATTATATATAGGGTATATTTATTTTATGATTGATTAGTTAAATAATCAAAAAAAGCTCCGAGACCGGGAATTGAACCCGGGTCTCCTGCGTGACAGGCAGGAATACTAACCACTATACTATCTCGGATTTCATGTAAATAAAGAGTAAATGATTTATTTGATTTATTCTTTTTACTATAAAGAAATAAAAGTTTTATCTAAATTAAAATTTAAGAATTCATAAACTTGTTAAGATTTGGTATTTTGATTGAATGCTATTAATAGAGGAATGAAAATTTAATTTATTTCTTAAAAATAATGATTATAAAATAAAATGGTATAATTCAACAATAAATCTTTAAGCAGTCATTTGACATATAAAAATTTAGGTATTAAAAACAATTTTCTTTATTTCTTCATTTTTTCCAGTTATCTTGGAAATTAATTAATTGAACTTAAATTTTATAAATACGCCTTCTCCTTAAAGATTTTGTTAATTTGTAATTCATATCAAGCTGTTCAAGTGAAGTAAATAGATTTTATATTAAAAAATATACTAATTTTAATATTATTTGACAAAAGTATATTAGCTCAAAAAAATCATCAGAAAAAATTATAGTTTTAGATTTCTGGTATATGATGAACTTTTATTTGAAATTTTTAATAAAAAGAGATAAATCTTGTATATTTTTAATATTTGGTAGTGATTAATATTTGAAATATTTTTATAATTTTTAAAATGATTTTAAAAAAATAAAATTCTTATATTATTTAGTATATTGTTTTAATATTCTTATTAAATATTAAAAAGCTATGAAGGAATTAGTGAAAAATAAGTATATGAATTGGCATCTGGCTTAGCTAATTTACATTATCTCTAAACCTTGAGTCTTAATCTTATGTAAAACTACATGTTTAATTGAAATATAAAATAGAAAAAAGCTTTCTAAAGAAATTTCTCTTGTTTTGAACTCATTTTTGCTTTAATAATTATATTTAAATTTTACTTATTATTCTCAATTATTTTTATTTTTTGAAAAAGTTGTAATAAAATTGGTGAAAAATAGGCAGAAGAAATATTTTATAGCTTATCTGAATTATCTAATCTCTAAGGTTTGAGTCTTGACATTTGGTAAAAATAATTGTATAATTTAAATAATAAATAGAATCCTTGTTTTTAAAGAAATTTTGTTTGTTTTGTTTGATATTTTTTTAACTTACTTTAAATAACTAAATCGACACTTTATTTATTTTTTTGATTCCGTTGTATTTAATATTTTTTAATGCTATTATTATTAAAAAGTTTTAATAAAATTGTGAAAAAGGAGCATAAAAATTGGCATCTGCCTTAAACTAATTACCTAATTTATAAATTTTAAGTCTTGTAATTAAGTAAGAAACTAATGTTTAAAAAAAATAAAAAAGAAAATTTTAGTTTTCTATAAAGTTTTTCATTTCAAGTATTTCCTAAGTAAATTAAATTTAATATCCTCCTTATTATTTTTTATTCAAATTATTTTAATTAGCAAAATACACTAAAAATTATCAATAACAATTTTTATTTGCTTAACTATCAAAAAAATATTCTGAAGCTAGCAATAATAAAAATTGAAAATCTGCTAATAAAAAATTTAAAAAAAGTTGCTTGATGACGAGATATTGATTTATCTGAAGTTTAAGTATAGCCTAGAGTGAGAAGTTTAAATATTTTTATTTTTACTTGTTGTATATTTTATCTATTTAAAGTATGAAATTAAAAATAAAATTATCAACTTTTATGAGATTTTTAATCAGATATCGACATTTAATATATCCTTGCTTTTATTAAGAAATTCATATAATATTTTCATTGGTTGATTGTTAATTAATATTGTGTTTTCTTTTTTTAAAATTTGAGAAAATAAGTGAATGATGAAATAGAATTGTTAGGAATATAATAATTTAAGTGAAGTAAATTGATTTTATATTGAAAAATGAATTAATTTTAATATTTTTCAATCAAAAGATTATCAGTTCAAATTTATGTGAACAAAAGATTTTGCGTATTGATCTCGGGTATATTTACTTATTGTTTTTATTAAATTGATACAAAAAATTAACTATATTAGTTTGTTAAACTTAAAATTTTTTGATATTTTACTTTCTAAATTTAAAATCTCTTTCTCTAAATAATTTTTTATTTTATTAACTAAAACCCATTTAAAAGAAAAAATTTAGTTCACATTCAATTTATTTTTCTCATAATTTTTTTTTAACTTTTAAAAAGATTTCATTAAATTGAAGAAGAGGAAGCTAAATAATTAGCATTAGCCTTAACTAAATGCTCTAATCTATAAACTTTAACTCTTGACCTCTAGTAAAAAATAGTTATTTAAAATCAAATTTAAATAGACAAGCTCTTTATTTTCATAACATATTTAGTTTGCTTTTACATTCAAAAAATAACTTTGAGTATTAAGTTTAATTTTTCTAATTTTGAAAAAGTGCAAATTAAATTGGTATAAACGGAATATCAAATTTAGTAGGCACATTAGCCTAATTCAATAATCTCTCTACTTTGAATCTCAATCTTTAGTAAAGTATTTCTTTTATTTTAATATTAAATATATGTATAAATAAACTTGATATTTCCTTTATAAATTTGGATTAATTTAAATATTTTAATATCTTTTTAAAGGTAACTTTTAAATAATTCATTTTTTCTTAAAGTTTTATTTCTTATATTCTTTTTTCTACTTTTTTTATAAAGATATAATAAAATTGGCAAAAAAGGAGCAAAGAAATTAGCATAAAGCTTAGCTTAATGCTTGAATCTATAAAATTTGATCCTTAATTTAGGGTAAAAATATATTAACATTTAAATAAGCAAACTCTTGGCTATCACTACAAATTAAAACTATTTTGGTTATTTTACTAACTAATTCTAAATTTTTTGTTGAAAAAAAATATTTGAGCTTTATGCGACATAATTATTTTTGTAAAATTTTATTTTTCTAATTTTTTAAAAGATCAAATGATATTGATGATTAAGGAGCAGAAAAAATTGCATGTAACTTAGCTAAATGCTCTAATCTTTCCAATTTAACTCTCAGTCTCTCGTATTTAATTTTTAATATTAATCTTATATTTATTAATAAATAAACTCTTAATTTAATAAACTAATTAAAAATGAGTTAACTTAGAATTCACTTTAAAATGGAATTATTTTTTTCATTGAATTATTTTTTAATTTCCAATTTATATTTTCTAAATTTATTAAAAGATATAATAAGATAGGCGAATAAGGTGCCTAACATTTGGCATCTTGCTTAACTAAATACTCTACTCTCTAAAGTTTAACTCTTGAATTCTTGTAAAATATTATTTTTACTATCGTTTATAAATTTTTGAATAAATAAACTATTTGTTTTATTAAGAAGTTTGATTTTTGTTGGATTTATTATTTGAAGTAATTTGAATTATTTATTTAAAATAAAGTTCTTATATTTACTTCATCATTCAATTATGTTTACGATTTTTACTAATATTATTTTTTTAATTTTAAATAGAAATAACAATATTCGTGATCTCGGAGCTTAAGAAATCGGATCTTGTTTAGCTTAACTCTTGAATCTTTAAAGCTTAATTCTTTGTCTCAGGTAAAAATAACTTCTTAATTATTAATATTAGTTTTCATCAAAAATTTGCATATTTTTTATTTTTGATTCATAATTTATTGTTTAAAATTATTTCATTATTTTCTTTATCTTTTTTAATAATATTTTAAAAGTAAGAACCAAATTAGTGAAAAGGGGGCATAGAAACTAGCTTAATGCTTTACCAAATTTTCTAACCTCTAAACTTTGAATCTTGAACTCTAGTAAAAAAAATTATTATTTGTTTACATCATATGAACTAATTTTAGATTTTTTATTCTAAGTTAAGTTTTCTTTTATGATTTATAATTCAATTGCAATAAATTCTTATTAATCTTTTATAATTCTTAAAAAGCGGGAATAAAATTGGCGATTTAGGGGCCTAAGAATTGGCCAGTAGCTTAGCTAAATGCTTGAGTATCTAAACTTTGAATCTTGATCTTGAGTAACATTTTTATAATAAATAACAAATTTATGACTAAATTTATATTTTTTTACATACAAATTTGAGTTGTTTTGATGATTAGAGAACAAATCAAATAAACCAATTTTTAAAAAATAATTTTTAAAAAGAGAAAATGAAATTAGTTCTAAAAGTGCACTAGAGCTAGGGAATTGTTTAGCTAATTATTCTAATATGGAAATTTTGGAACTTCATCTCTCGTAAAAACTATTAATAAAATATTAAATTTTTGAAATAAAATTTTTGCCATAATATTTTTTCTAAACTAATAAATTGAATGTAAATAGAAGTAATAAAATTGGTGATGAAGGAGCATAAGAACTTGGACTTAGCTTATCTAAATGCTCTAACCTCTAAATTTTGACACTTTCTCTTCAGTAAAAATAGCTATTTTCTAAAAAAAATTTTTAATTTTTTTGTTATAATTCTACATAAAACTAAATTAGAACTTTAATTATATTATAAAAAAATGGAGTTAAAATTTTATATTTTTTCTATTTTCTATTACATTTATTTTGATTCTTATTTAATTTTTCTAATTTATATAAAGCAAAAATCAAATTGGAGACAAAGGAATAGAAAAATTGGCATATGGGTTAACTAAATGCTCTAACCTTTCAAATTTAATACTGAACATAAGGTAAAATAAATGATTTTAGAAAAAAATTGGAAGAAATAAACTTTTTTGTTTTTACGATATTTATTATTTGAGTTATTTTGATATTTTTTGAGCAAATTTAGTATCAATCAATTCTTTAAAAATAAAATTTGCATTTAATTTATTTTTTGAATGAATTGAATTACTTTTAATATTTCTATTTTATTTGTCTATCTAATAGTGGAAATAATATATGCGAAAGAGGAGCATAAGAATTGGCAAGTGGATTAGCTAAATGCTAGAATCTCTAAACTTTGAATATTTACCTCCAGTAAAAATTACTTTTTAAAATTAATATTATTGTAAATAATTAATTAAATTCTAATTTTTTGAGCCAATTTTAAATTATTTGATTAAATTTAAAGTCATTTTAATAATAATGAATTTTCGAATTTGTTAATTTTTAAAAAGGTAGAATAAAATTGGTGAAAAAGGAGCATAAGAATTGGCAATTGGTTTATCTAAATGCTCTTAACTCTAAAATTTGATTCTTTTACTCAAGTAATTCTTTCTTATAAACTATGAATTAAATGTTTGTTTTCTTTCTTATCATGTTTAGATATTTTATGATTTCAACTTATCCTTCTCATTTTATTTTTTTAATAATTTCTAATTTCTTTTTTTTTATATTTTCTAAAAAGATCAAATCTAATTGGTGAAAAAGGGGCATAAGAATTTGCATGTGGTTTAGCTAAATTCTCGAATCTCTAAACATTGACTCTTGACCTCTCGTAAAAATATTTATTTCATTTTAATTCTTTCTAAATATGAAAACAAGATGTTTAATTTAATTGATATCTTAAAAATTAATTTAAAATAAATTTATTTTCTCAAAAATAATAATTTTTATTCACAATTAAGTAATTTCTATTTTTTTTTTATTTTGAAAAAGTTCAAATGAAATTGGTGATATGGGCTCAAAAGAATTAGCATGTAAATTACTCAATTGCTGCAATCTTTTTAAGTTAAATCTTAACCTTAGGTAAAAATAATTTTTTAATATAAACAATATATTTATCATTTAATATAAACAATACATTTATCTATTATCTTTTTATTTCTGAATTTATTATTTATTTTATTTAACTTACCTTACTCTGTAAACAACGTTAAAAGTCTACTTTCCCAATATTAATATTTACTCCCATTAAAAAGATAAAATTAAATTGGAAAAAATGGGACAAAAGAATTTCTATCTTGCTTAGCTAAATCTTAGAATCTCAAAATTTTGGATCTAAGCCTTGGGTAATAATTTAAATTTAAGAAAATAAACAAAGCCTTATTTATTTTTCTTAAAAAAATTGAATACATTTTTTATTTTTTAAAGTATTTTTAGTTTTCATTTACCATTTTTCCTTATTAAATTAATTTATTATTTGTTACATTTCCTCACTAAATTATATAAATAGGTATTAATAAAATTAAGCTAATGGCTAATTTACAGAATCAACTTAACGAGAAAATGTGTTAATGAGGACAAAGGCATTTAAAATTAAAAGATTAGTTTAATTTGAAAGTGATTTTTGAAATAAAAAATATTTAAATTATTAGGATACTTTGTTAGTTTCTATATGTAAGTATTATAAAAAAATTAACCCAAAAAAAATTATTATGAATTAATTAATAGTTAATACTTACTGCCTATCTTCATTTATTTTTATTTTGAAAATAATCTCCTGATTTACTAATTAATAATAAATCTCTTTAAAATTGATTTTTTATGGCTATTTCATATATTGTGGCTAAAAAATCAGATTTATAGGTATTTACTGCATTTATTAATTTAAATATTGAATGTTTTGTTTTTATTGTAAATTAGTCTTATTATTATTATCATCATCTAAATTTTATTAGAAATAATTACATGAATTCAATTTGTTTTTAAATTTTACAAATTTTGTTTGAAAAAATTAATCTAATTTTTAACTTTAGATGATGTCTAAATTAATTCATATTAAAATTAATATCAAAATAAATAAAAAAAAGAATGTTGTTTTAAAATAAAAAATATTTTAATAATCCCGGACACGTACTTCCATTTTTTTTGAGAAACATATGTTATTTAATTTTTATCTACTTAAAGTTACTTAGGTCTAATTTAACTTCTTACTTAAATCTTCATATCAATTTGTAGTAAAATTATTTATTTTTCTTTAAAATAATAAAACCTCAAAGTCTTTTTAATATTAATTCTTCATTTTTTAAAAACAAAAACTTTATTTTATCAAGAACTAATGGCTAATTTGGGTTGATTTAATTCATTTTTTATTCTTTTCTCATTCATTTTAATATTTTTTTGTTCAATATTTATTATTTTTTTATTGAAAAAGGTTTTTTAATATTGGCGATTTAGCAGCATCAGGAATAGGATCTCTATTAGCAAATTGCTCTAATCTGGAAATTTTGACTCTTTCCCTAAGGTAAAAATAATATTTCCATTTTAATATGCATGAGTAATGAATTAAAAAAGATTTTAATTTATAAGTAACTAACTAATTAGCTGGCTGATTAATTTATTTGGCTTGGTTTCCTTGAAGCTTTTTTGAACATTTCATTCATTTTGATTTATCCTTTTCAGATTTTATTTACACTTTTTTGCTTTTCTTATTCTTTTAACTATTTCTTTTTCAATATTATTTTATAATTATTTAAAAGGGGGAATAAAATTGATGATGTGGGGGCATCAGGATTAGGCGCTGGCTTAGCATAGTGCTCTAGTCTCTAAACTTTGAATCTTTAACTTGAGTAAAATCAGTGTTTAAATATTAGTTATGCATTTTTCTATGAATTTACAAAAACTATATTTATGAGTGATAACTGACTAATTTAGGTCAGTTTAGTTGATATTTGTTGGCTGATTCATTCGTTTTAATTTGTTCTTTCATATGAAATTCCAATTTTTATGCTTTTCTCATTAGATTTATTTACTCAAAATTTTTTTTATAATTTTTTAAAAGCTACAACAATATATGTTAAATGGGAGCATAAGCATTAGGATC
>JH720316.1:1039872-1063117 GCA_000231825.2 Tetrahymena elliotti 4EA
AAGATTCAGTTATCTTGAAATCGCCTTTAATCAGATAAGGTAGATTTGGAAAGTCTAAACCAAGTTCTTATTTGTCTTTACCAAACCAATTAGAAGCAGCTGCAGGAGAGTAGAGAGTTTACTAATAAGGATACTTAGCTAATTCAAATATATATTTAATAGGTTCTGCTCTTAAAGGAAGTGCCCAGTAGCCTAATATGATAGTTTCAGATGACATTTCTTGTTATTATTCTACTTTTGTTATTTTTGTATATTTTTTATTAGTTTTTATATCTTTAATAATTATCAAATATGTAAATATCCCCTTTTAACATATACCATTATCAATATCTAAATAATTTTTAAGAAGAAGCAATCAATAGAATTAAGCAGAAAATTTTCTAAAGAATAAGATGAAAATAATATTGTTTATTAATTTATGAACGTTGGTACTTTCTACTTATTTTATTTACAAACCAAATTTGATTAAATTACTCAACTTTTAAAATTAATCAATCAATATTTCCATGAATAAAAACAAATTAATATTTTTTCTTCCTTGTAGTCTGTATTCATCAAATCAAATCTTATTTTGGAAAATTAAACAACATTTTGATGAATATAGCTAGCTATTCCCTATATTAAAATATCGCCATTTGAGTATCTAAAAATGGTGGTACTAAAAATAATTAAAATAAATGCAAATCAAATTTATTTGAATGTGAATACAATTTAACAGAAATTTTGAAATACTGTATTTGTAATGATGTTCAATTCTTAAAAAATTTTTCTTTTTTTTGCAAAATTTTTATTTTTTCATATTATTTTCTATCTTTACATTTTGTTAAATAACCTTTAAAACCTTTGGGTTTATCTTAAATATAATTTATACTTAATTTAATTCTTTTTAAAATAAATTATGTATGATATTTTTATTAAATATTTTCATATTTTTAAGTTATAACCATATTAATCATAAAATGTAAATTATTCAATAGTAAATTTTATACTTAAAAATGTTATTCATTAAGGCAAGTACTTTAAATAAATGAGAAAGAATCTTAATTAATATGTAAAAAAATCTTGATCTTACAAATACAGATTTATAAAATATTTTTCAGGTGAGAATCAGGATATTATAATACGCATATACAAAGGGTTGTATGACTTGCAATAAATAGATTATTAAGATGATATTTTTGAGGTGAAACAATTTCTAATAATTAATTGCAAGGTATTTATTTCATTTGGTTTAATACACTAATTTAGATTTTAAGCAGAATTGTTTGTTATCTCAAAAATATAATTCCAATTCAATTAATCTTAAAATTTTCAAAATTTTATTTCTGATTTATGCTGAGTAAATCTAGATTTCTTTTTCGAAATCTAATTCGAAACAGTTCCTATTTTATGAATAAATGAGTAAGTAAGATTGAAATATTTAAGAAAAAACAATTTGATAAAAAAATATTTATTGTGTTTGTACTGAAAAATGAGAGTCAATTTCCTGAGGTATACACACTTAGAAATATCATAGCATAATAAGAAAGCCTCTTTATTACTAATTTAGTTTCCACTTTTAAAATTTTAGAAAGTTTTAAGAAAATAAGTAATAAAAAAATGTTTCAAAAAAACAAACGCTAAACAAAAAAAATTCAATAAAATATCTAAAATCTTTATTTGTAATCATTTTAATTTCATTCTTTTGAATCTTAGTTTACTAGATAATTAAGATAAATATATCATTTTTACCCTAAATAAAGAGTTAGACTTGAGATGCTTTTACTTTAGGCTAACTCAGATATCAATTCTGTTGAACCTTGTTTACCTAAATTATTTTCTCTTTTAAAATAATAAATTTTTAAATTGAATTATAATAATTAATCATTAAAACTATTTACTTTACATTAATAAGTAGAGAGAGTATCAAAAAATTCCAAAAAAGTAAATAATTTAATGAACTTATTTCAAGATAAAAATTAACAAATAAAAAATATGTACATTAGGTCAAGGGTTAAAGTTTAGAGCTTAGAACATCTTTTTAAGCCAGATGCAAGTAATTACACCCCTTTTTAGCCAATATCATTACGACTTTTAAAGCAAAAAAAAATAAAAATTAATAAAACAATTAATTCATAAAATATCAAAGATATTAATAGTATTGAGAAAAATAGAAAATGTTAATACTAAATATGTAGAGTCAATTTTTTGAGATTAGAACATTTAACTAAACCATTTCCTAATTCTTGAGATCCTTTTTCACCAATATTATTTGCGCTTTTAGAGTAGTAAAATTAAATAAACAAACAAACAAATAAAAATAATGAATTCAAAAAATAAAATTTATTACAATTAAAATAATTTGTGTGTGAAATAAATATTAAATGATTATTTTTACCCTATGTAAAGAGTCAAGGTTTAGAGTTAAGAGCATTTGGCTAAGCCTAACACTAATTCTTCTGAACCTCTTTCTCCGATTTTATTTCCTCTTTTTTAAATGAATAATACAATATAATTAAACTTGTAAAAAACAAATAAAATTGGGGAGTTTATTTAAAAATAAATATCAAAGAAATAATAACAAACTTTCTATTAATTTCAACTTTTTTTATGAATGAGGTTGTTGAATTTAATAAAATAATTAATCAATAAAAAGTAAAAAAAGCTAATTTACCTGAGAAAAAGAGTCAAATTTTAGAGTTTAGAGCATTTTGCTAATCCATATGCTAATACTTATGCATCTGTTTCATCCATGTTATTAGAACTTTTGAAAATAAGAAAAAATAAATTAAATAAGTGAAGGAATGCTATTTTTACTAGAGGTTTAAAGTAAAATTCTAAAGATTGAAGCACTTTTACAAAACTTAATTTAACAAAATAGCCATAAAATTTCCAAGTTTTTTAAAGCTTTTGTATTAATTATTTAAGAAAAAATGTTAAATTTAATTAAAAAAAACAAAAAAAGAAAGAAAGAAACTATTTAAGTTGATGAATAATAAAACATACTATGATTTTCAAAAAATTTATCAAATTTTTGATGAATTTTTAACCTGAGATTTAATGAGGTCGTATCTTCATTAATCTTATTAAAATCAAAGCTAAGTTTTAACCCAAATTCAAATCTATTTATTTTTATTTCATAATAAAAATAGTAATATGAAATAAAAATAGTTAGTTTAGCAATTAATTTAAATCTTCAGTTTATTAGAATTTCTCTTGTTTGTTTATTTATTATTTTCTAGAAATACAAACAATTTAAATTTCTCTAATTAAATGAGTAAAAAATAAATAAAATCAGATATCTTTGCTTTAAATACTTTAGACATTAACCAAGAATAATATGTTTAATCCTATCTAAAGCTGCTAAAATATATTAAATCAATATGTTGTTAACGACTTCCTCTCTCTTCACTCTTAACCCAATTTTTTAAGAATTTTTTAGGTAACAGTCTTTAAAGTAGAAATCATAATACATTTATTCGATGTGGAATAATTATAAATCATTTAAAATATTTTTTTGAATAAAAAGATTATTTTTTACTTGAGGCATAAATTCAAAGTTTAGAAATAAGAGCATTTAGATAATCCATAAATCAATCCTTATTTATCTTTCTCATCTAATTTATTACAGCTTTTCAATAGAAGAAAATGTAGATTTAAAGTTTAGGTAAAACAAATTAAGGAGTAAAATATTAAAATAATATAAAAATTAGGAATCAATAAATTAATGAATTTCAATCTTGATTAATTCTAATTTCAATGATTGGTATTAAAGAAATTTTTTTACCTTAGATCAATTGTCAATTTTTTAAGATTAGAGTAATTGGCGAATCCTGATCCCATTTCATATGTGCCATTTTGACCAATATTATTTTGACTTTTTATAAATCAAAATATATTTACAATAATCAAAATAATTTTATTAAAGAAAAATTTAAACATGAAAAGTAAACAATAACTTTATTATTAACTAAAAATGATCAAATAATAATAATAAGATTTAATGTAAAAAATAATATTTGATGTCTATTATTACTGCAGGTCAAGAAACAAAGTTTAGAGATTAGAGCATTTAGCTAATCCATCTATTAGTTCTTTTACTCCTTTTTTTTTAATGTTATTTCCGCTAATAAAAAAAATAAATATTAAAAACCAACAAATAAAAAGCCATCTAATAATTTTACCCAATATGAAGAGACAAAATTTAAAGGACAGAGCTTTAACCTAAACATATTCCTAATTATTATGCTCCATTTTCATCAATTTTATTATTACTTTTATGATTTATAAATATAAATTTTATTAAGAATGAAGGAATATGCCAATTAAAAGTGAATATTTTAATAAAAAAAATTTCAATCAAGTAAACAAATAAAATAGCTTTTTCAATTTTATGTATACGAAAGCTGTAGAGTTAGGTTTGAGAGATTAGAGCACTAGGCTAACCCAAATGTTAATGCTTATGCTCCTTTTTCATCAATCCTATTTTAACTTTAAAAGATTCAGTAAAAGAAAAAAAAAATTATTCATTTTAATTTTAATTGTTAGTAAAAGAGAGAGCTCGATAGAAATAAATATATTAAATTTTGAATTATCATTAAAATATTTTATTTACTAAAGATCAAGAATTAAGCTTTACAGGCTAGAGATTTTACTTAACCCAGATCCCAATTAAGATAAGCCATTTGCATCAATCTTATTGAAACTTTTAAAATAAAAAAAAGTTAAATAAATAAAAATATCTTTTCAAGATAAGAAATATTTATTGGATAAAAATGCTAGTGAAATTGTAAATTTAATTATCTCAACAAATAAGTATATTTATCATTTTAATTTTATTTTTAAGATAAAATAGTTATTTTTTGTAAATTTAATTATCTCAACTAATAAGTATATTTATCATTTTAATTTTATTTTTAAGACAAAATAGTTATTTTTACCTAAAACCTAGAGTCAAAGATTCTATTTTAGAGCATTTCACAAATTCAGATTCAAATTATTTGAAGCTTTCTCCACAAATCTTATTTGAACTTTTAAAAATTATAAAATAGTAAAAAATAATAAAGTGAAAAATATTATTTAATAATTTAAGGAAGAGTTAAAAAATCAGAAAATATTTTGTTAAATTTAACAAAAGATTTCTTTATTTAAATATTGATTCATTAATAATTAAGTTTAGTTGTTTATTTACCCTAAATTAAGATTCAAAATTTTGAGATTAGAGCATAAGGATAAACCTGAGAGCAAATCTTATGTGCCTTTTTTACTTAAGCTATTATTGCTATTTATTTAATAAACAAAAATAATTGAATCATAAATAAATAGATCTTATTTTCAATTAACTAATTAAAAATTAATAAGCAAATTATCAAAAAATTCAAGTTTATTTCTTATTAAATTTGATATAAAAACTCTATTTTTACCATAGATTTAAAGTCAAAATTTGTAAGTTTGAGCATTTAACTAGTTCAGCTACTAATAATTCTTTTATATCTTCTTTTCTAATCTCATTGTTACTTTTTTTCAAATTTGAAAAATAAATAAAAATGCTTTAAAAATTAATTTTATGAAAATCTTTCAAACGATTTATTTCTCTAAATTATTTTAAATTTGCTTTAATACGCTAGGAAAAGAGTCACATATTTACCCCTAATTTGTTAACTTTTAAATAAATATTATTGCAAGTATTTTTAAAATAAATAAAATGAAAAAATTTTAAATAAAAATATTTTTTGTTTGTTTTTTTTAAATTTTCAAACAATTTAGAATTATTCAAAAAACTAATCTAGAAATTTGTTTATTTTACCTCAAATAAATTTTTTGTTTTTTTTGTGAAGTTAAATCAGATTTTAATAACTTTTAATTTAAAAATATTAAAATTTATTAACTAATTATCAAAAAAATAGGTACATCATCTAAATTGTTGGAATATTTTTAATTTTATTCCATTATCTATTATTTTTCTAATATGTACAAAATATTATTTAAGACTAATCAATTTTCAAAATTAACAAATTTTATAAATTATACCAATACTTAAATGTTTAATACAAAATAAAATCTGCACTTTCACCTCTTTAAAAGTATGAAACTATATACTTATTTTAATCTATGAAGTATTTGTTCATGACTCTTAAATTAAAATTTCATAAATACTTATTTAGCCTATAGACTATTGACATCAAAAGTCATTTTAAAATAGCATCTTTCATATTCTTGAATCAAGTATTTTTTCCATATTTAAATAATTTTTAACAATTTTGGGTTTTTGATTGAATTCTTGCTATTAATCTTTTAGGTGAATAAAATATTACTTAAATCATCATTTGTTAATACCATTTAATGGAATTATCTGAAAATAAAAGATGATAGCTGAAAAAATCTTTGAGGAGGAATGGTGTTAATATTTAAGGATTTATGATAAAGATCTAATTAAGAGTTAGAGATGTTAAAAATACAATAGATCTATTTAAAATTGATATGTATTGAGTGGAAACAAAGATAAATTTTTGATTAAATCAATGAATTGTTAATAATTAGTAGTTTTGAAAAACTGAAATTGATCAACTTCAAATAGTCAATAGAAATAATTAATTTCTAAAGTCTTTGCATATCTAATAAATAATGGGTGCTAAAACAGGTCTTTTTATAGAGATTTTTAGCTCCACTTATCTCATTAGAAAAATTTAAAAATGGGTAATACAAATAAAAAATAAGCAATTTTAAAAAGGAAGAGTGACTAATTTTCACAAAAAAGTGAATGAATAAATTATAAAAAAAGCTCCGAGACCGGGAATTGAACCCGGGTCTCCTGCGTGACAGGCAGGAATACTAACCACTATACTATCTCGGATTACATGATAGTTATAAAAACTAATTAGTAAACTTTATAACAAATTTCAAAATAAGATAAAAATGATAAATGGCTTGACAAGCAATAAGATATTTTGTTATTTTAATGGTTTTTAATATTATATCAAAGAAACCAATTTTCAGAAAAATATTTTAAAAAAGCTCCGAGACCGGGAATTGAACCCGGGTCTCCTGCGTGACAGGCAGGAATACTAACCACTATACTATCTCGGATTACATATTAATTAATAATTTAAACAATTTATATTTTAATGAAATATAACCAATAATCCTTATTTTCATTACTAATTAATTAAGCAAGCAAGCAAGCTCATTTTTGGCTACAAAAAAATTAAAAAAGCTCCGAGACCGGGAATTGAACCCGGGTCTCCTGCGTGACAGGCAGGAATACTAACCACTATACTATCTCGGATTTGATAGAATAACTAAACACAAACATCTCTTTTAAAAGCGATATTTTAGCTTTTAAAATACTTCATAAGTAATTTACGAAATAAATCAATTTATTTAATTATTCAATTCTTTCTTTTAGAGTCTCAAGTTAGATTTAAGACAAAAAACTAAAACATTTTTTCAAAAGAATCAATGAAAACTTATACCTTTTTAAATTGAATATATAAATGAAGCATATTTTGATCAAGAAGATTTTAAAGCAGAGTGAGTTTTAAATTACTTTATAAATTAAATGAAAAAAAGAAGATTCAATATATTTTGATATAGAAGCTTTTTAAGCAGAATAAATTTAGATAAAATCATCTCTTATTTCTCAAATCTAAGTACTATTTAGAAGAATTAATATAAAATTACAAGGGCAATAAATCAATGTTATAAATATAACTTTTAAATTATTTATTACTTGTCTAGAACTATTAAAAACATTTTTAACTTTTACAAATTGATTTATTAATACTATTTGGTTGTTGACCATATATTCTAATACAACATGCTATAATTGAGAGACAATAGATTTGGTTTCATGAAAATAGTAAATGAGTTAAGATAAATTATGATTTTTTTATGATTAGGAATTAATTTGATAGATTATTGATCAGTGACACTAATTTTAGATTGAGGAAGATTAATTAAAAATAAGATAGCTTAATTCAAAACTTAAGTATTATAAATTTCTTTTGATATAATTGAAGATTGTTGATTGATTTTTGATTAATAAAAAAAAGCAATTCTGAAAGATCAACTTAAAAATGAGAGAAGAAGAAGAAAATAACAAGATAAATGTGGTGTTGAATAAAAGAGATTACTCTAATAAAAAGAATAGAAAACTAATTATAAAAAATAGTATTGAAAATTAGATTAATAAGTAGGGTAATGTAGATGAAATAGTTATTATTGTGTAGAATTTTCTGTTTATTTAGAGCGAAGGTGCTATAGAGATATCAGAAGCCATTTAAGACTAAACATATCTTAAGTCTTTAATACTTATAATAGAAAGCTTTAATTAGATTAAATGTCCAGGAGCAAAGGCTATAGGCCAATCATTATCAAAGCTGATTAATCTTAGGCATTTAGAGTTAACTATAGATTAGAGCAATAGCATCTTTACTAATGGATTTGTAGCAATAGCAAAAGGAATCTCTTGTTTACATAATCTTTAAAAACTTCATTTAACATTAGGAAACAGAAACTATGTTAATAAAGAAGGTGGTATTGCTCTTGGGGAAGCATTTAAAAATCTAAATAACTTAATAGCTCTTTCAATAGTACTGGAAGATAATTTTATTTGCGACGAGGGTGCTATCTCAATAGGAGAAGGATTTTCTAATTTAAAACATATTGAATAATTTTAATTCACTTTGTTATATAATAACATATCTAATCCAGGTATAAAAGCTATTGGACAAGGCATATCTTAGATGAAAAAGTTAAAAATCCTTCAAGTTAAATTTCGTAGCATAAATAAATTTGATGATTTAGGATTGGCATAGTTTTTTTAAGATTTTGGTTTCGAATTTTTATAAGATTTCTGTCTGTTTATTGGGACATTGATTGACTTTAAGGATTTTTCATGCAAATCATTAGGAAATTGTTTATTGAGATGCACAAACATTGAAAAAATCAATTTAATTGTTTTCTCCAATAAAACAAATTATGAAGGATTTTAGCAACTTGGAAAAAGCTTCATTTCCTTAAGTAAGTTGTAATAGCTTAATATTTTTCTTTATTAAAACTTGATAACTAATGGGATTTTTACAGGATTTTAAGAAGGATTTTCAAATTTGCAAGAGCTTGTTTGTCTTAATTTAAGATTTTCAATTGAATGCTATTATACAAAATAAAAAAGAATAATATGTGATCTTGGTCGTTCTTTCTAATTTCTACATAATTTAAGATCATTAAAACTTGTTCTTTAAGGTGAAAATTATGAAAATCCTGATGGACCTTTTGCTCTTGGGTATGGCTTAAAGTATCTCAAAAATTTAGAAAATTTAATACTTTCAATTACTTTTTATGAAGGCATCAAAGAACAAAATTTTTGCCTTTTAGGTGAAGGTTTAAAAGAACTTGTTAATTTATAAACAGTTTCTTTCATGTTTGAGCGCTTAAAGTCTTTTAATCAATGTAAAATTTTACAGTATTTGTAAAATAAAGTTTATTTAAAAATGCTCCATACATCTGCTGGCTACTATTATAAATTTACTATCTAAGATTTGTTTGATCTAGGATAAAATATTGGAAATCTTGAGAGTCTTGAACAGCTAGTTCTTTATATAGATTTTTAAAATCATGGAAAAGAAGGGATAAAATAGTTATTTAAAGGTCTTTAAAACCTAAAAAAGTTAAAGTAATTAGCTAATAATTGGAGAAACAATAGGAATAATTAGGTGTATTTAAGACAATAAGCTATTAAAAAGTTAAAACGCTTACTTTTTATAAAAGCATGAAATGTAAATAAAAATGCTTCAAGTACTTAAAATAAATAAAAAATGAAAAGGAAAATTAGTTAATGATTTAAAAATTACATTGACGTGTTTATCAATAAAATTAAACAATATCACAAATCTACCAATTTTAAACTGAAATATACTTTAATAGAAAAGATAAAGAAAATATAATATTGATACAAGATATTTTTTATTGTATTCTACTCCTACTTAGCTTTAATTTAATTCATTTTCTAATCTAAAAAATAAAAACTAATTGATTTCTTAATTTCTAAAATCATTTGGTATCTTGTATATTTTTATTAAAAATTCATAAATTTAAAGAAAGAAGTATTTTTTTTTTATTTTTGTTGTAGCATTTTCAAATTTAAGTTGCAAAATTTGAACTCAAATCAGTACAATTAGGTCAATCATCATATAAAATCCCCAACACAAATAAAAATCCATTCGATTATTCTAGCATCTTTTTTATTAAAATAACTCAAATTTATGATTTTATTATTTCAGATTATGAAGTATTTTTTAAAATAGATATTTCTACCCTTAAAAAATTTTAAATATTTCTAACACTTAACTTAAATTTACAATTTTAAAGTAGAATTGTCAATTTTTTATTCCTTCCAGATAAGAAATGTAAAAAGGCATGAAGATTTACAAAATATCTTAAAAAGAAAAATCAATACAATTTATTATGAATAGAAATACTAGATATTTTTTATTTTTTGAGAAAAAATTCTAAAAACAATTTTTTTGGTTCCAAAAATAATACACAATTATTTACTTAAATAGTGATTTTAAATTTATTTTTACAGATATTTTTAAATTCTTCATAAATAAAAAAATTTCTTTTCTATTCTATTTTTTATTTATTTATTGCATTTATGATTTCTGTTTATTATATTTCTTATCAAAAAACCTTTATATTTCAAAGATTTTTCAATATGTAATAATGTCCAAAATTTAATCATTTTTTACATGTTTTTATTCTCTTATTTTCAATTAATTTTTGCCAAAAAATTATAATTAAATTTTAATTAAAATAAATATTAAAGAGCTAATAAAAATATTTCTTTACATCAACCCTCTTTACTCAATTTTTTTTAAAATAGAGTTGTTTCTTTAAGTTAAATTATATTAACATTCCGAATTTCTCAATAGAGCTCACATCCCTTTTTGATAAAAATATGAGTATGGTATCTAATAAAATTATTAAATTAAAAATTCTATACTTATGGTGAAGGGGATAATAAGGGTGGGATTTTTTAGGCCAACCATTAAAATTTTGCTAATAAGGTATATTAAAAAGGCTTTTTTAGGAATTTTAAGGGTTGAAATAAACCCTTTTATTTTTGCAACAAATTAATTTTCAAGTGTTTATCCTTCATTCAAAATAATTTGAATCCTTATCCTTTAATTTAATAGTTTAAATGTCCATATATAAAGCATTCAAGAAAACCAAAAGAACCATTCTAAATGCTCTTTATTTTAACTAAGAACTTGCATCTGTCTTGTCCACTTTATTTCAAAATAAATTAAATATAATAATTGTTCAAAAACCACAATTAATTTTTTTTTTACTTTCAAAAAGATTTTTTTAAATTTCTTTCAAATAATTGTTGAGTTTTACTTTTTCTTTAAGAGAAAACAAAAATGTATTTTAAAGAAATATGAACTTTAATTTAAAAAAATAGAATTGAAATATGAAATTTGATTTTTTTAATGAAAATCCATTTTAATCATTAAATTTTTACCTATTAAAATAATTTTAATTAATTATCTAAAATTTAATGTGAAGTGGAAAATAATAAAGGAGAGTATCTTTTTTCTTTGAATATGTTTTGAAAAGGAAATATTGAATATTATTAGAGATGGGATTTTATTTAGAAATTTTACCATAAAACAATATTAGAAATTATGATCAGGTAACATGCCGATTAGTAATAATTAGATTTATTTATTGGATATCAATCTTATTCATCTACTAAAAAGTGATTAAAAAATTGAATTCATAGTTAAGGGATTTGTTTTCTGAAAATTTGATAGAAAAATATAAATTATTAATTGGAATAATAAAATATTGTATCTTTTTTTGGTCAAATAAAGAATAAAGATTTCAAGTATTTTTGATTGAATTATTAATTAGGTAGGAATGGAGAGAACTGTAGAATCTAAACCAAAGTTAGTCATAGAGAATATAAAAGCAAATATATTTTCTACAGTGTTTTTAATCATTTTAGGAGCATTATTATTATTAACCTATTATCTGCTCAAGGATTATCTGACTGTTTTATGTTTTTCTTTCATTTCAGCTATAGCAATTAAGCCAACAAAAGATTCTATTTTGAATTGGATCATATCAGGAAGAAAGAATAAATCAAAAAGAAATATCATCAAAGAGAATTACTTAGTCTAATTATTCACTGGAATCTATCTTTTAGTTACTGATTTTAAGAATAATTATATGGGCGTTTGGGAAATATTGGTTGATGTTATCAATTCTCTTAAGCATTTTAGAACAGACATTTTTTCTTTACTTCGTCTCACATTAGCTTATATATTAGTTGCTAAAGTAGGTTTAGCTTTAAGCTTTGTAGCTATAGGCTCAGTACTTCTTTTGGATTTATTGATTCGTTTAATTATTTTTACCTACCGTCGTGTCTTTAACATTCACAAAGAAGAATAGACTGAAATTGATTTTACACCATAGCCAATAGTTGAGGAATAAGATCAAGTAGCCTTATAAAATTCAGCCAAAAAAGCTAAAAAAAATCAACCTAAAAGTTAATAACAGCAATTAACAACTGAGAGTGAAGAAGCAAAGCAAAAAAGATTGAAGGAAGAATAACAAGAAGAGTAATTTTACAATTCAATTGTATCTACTCTTTGTGTAGTAGGATTTGTGATGTCAATCATTTTTATTATTGTCTTTTTTGGTGGACTCTGCTTTTGGGATATCATTGATATTCGTAATAAGGCCTCTCAAACTTTATAAGTACAATTAAAGTAAGTCAACATCTTACTTGAGCAGTAGGGCATTAAATCCTACCTTGATGAGCAATATATCAAAGATTAAATTTTAGGTTAAGTAGATAAGCTAGATACATACATGAGTTAGTCAAACCTTTTACCAGCCATCCAAGTATTCTAAGGTAAAAATATTTCATTTATTTAAGATATTCTAATAGAATACTTATAAGGAAAATAGGGTATTCATTATCTTCACAATCCATCATTTAGTTTAAAAAAATAAGAGAAAATATGAATAAAAAACATTTCAAAATACTTTTAACACTTTAGTTTAATAAAAGAAAAAATAGATTTAAATACTATTAAAGATATCATTTATTTTTTGAATGTAAAATATTATATAATCATAGAGTAATAAATAGAAAAATAGGTAGTTTATTATCTTAATAAATCAATAATTCAAAAAACATCTGAGAAAAATTTATATATTTTGAAATAATTTATTTAGTTATTGTTAAATTGATTCAAAAACATTTGATTAACATTTTAATTTTATCAAATAGGAGTTGTTAATAATTACTTCAATAACACTAAATCTACTTTGGAGGAGCAAGAAGCAACTTACAAGTTTAGATTAAAAATTGAAGAATGTTAAGAAGGATACATTAAGTACTTAAATAATTCATATATTCCTTAGTTTATCATCAGTTCTGCTAACGAAGTAACAGCTGTTGTTTGCTACATCCAAATTTTCATAACTTAAATGGATTTCAATATTAATGAGGTAAATTAATCTTTATTCGAAATACAATTACTTAAATAAAATCAAAAACAAAAAAAAAATCAATCAAAATTAATCTTTTCATTAAATCAATTTAATAAATTGTAAAAAATTTTAAAAATTAAAAATTCAACAACCTGAATAATATGTCATAAATTAAAGAATAAAATTATTAACTTTTAATTTTTTTTAATTTCATTAAAAATAATATTTTAAAATTTGATTGATATACCATAGAATAACCGTTAACAAGCTAATTAATAAGTATTAAAAATTTTACTAGTTATAATGTACCAAAATTTTTAAAGCAAAATCAAAATAAACTTTTTGCTACTACTTATCGGGTATTCTACGGTAATTATATTTTAATATGAATGATTATATAAGAAAGGATTAAAATAATTTTTATTAATAAAAATAAATAGATTTTGAATAACTTGAAAAACGTTGGTGGAAACTTTTTTTAAAACATTCAGAAGGTGATAATATGGATTATTTAGTCTTTGTTTACATTTTTGTTTTCAATAATTGATTATTTGCTTTAAACGATTATTTATCTCACAAGCTTGTTCTATCTTTTAAGTTCTCCTTCATTCTCATTGAGTAAATTACTTTTACTTCTACCACTTGAAGGAGAAATTAAGAAGAAGTTAGAGTTTTCTTTAGAAAAAAATATTAGAGGAGTCTTTGCTTCAAATCTGAAAATATCTTTTTATCATATCATTTTGACATGGTTTATGCTTGATGTATTTGACTTGCCATTTTCATTTATTACTTCTATATTAGCTGGTGCTTTAGCTATTATCCCAATCATCCCTGTCTATTTTATTACTATTCCTTACTGCATTTATCTTTATTTCTCAGGTTCTATTCTTGAAATGGCTATTCTTTTTGTTGGATATGCTCATATAAGTCTTCTTTCAATAGATGCTATTTATTCTAAAAACATAGCAGTTCATCCTTTCATTACAGGTAAAATTCTTTCTTTGGATTATTCAAAATATAGCTGAAATATAAATTCCTTAATTTTTATTATATTAAATTAGGTATTTGTGTAGCTATGGGTTTGAGTGTATTTGAATTGAAGGGAATAATTATTGGCCCTCTAATTGTTTGTTCTGTTTATTTGTTAGTTGATGTTCTAGGTGAAATTTAAGATAGCAAAAAAATAGATCCAACCAAAAAATAAAACCTTAGAAAGCAAAACTCTAACACATCTACAGTTTAAAAATCTCAGCCTGGGACCACCTGTCAACTATAAGATAGCTAATAAGTCTAAACCCTAGAGGCTTCAAGCATCTCTTAAGAAAAAGAAAAAGATTCTTCAACTGAAAATTCTTCAGAAGTAAAAGTAGAAAAAAGATAAATTGTTACTCGTTCAAATGCAAAATAGCAATAACTAGTCAATCCTAATGAAAATAATGTAGCTAAGAGAAATACAAGAACAAGATCTAATAAAAAAAATATTTGAAAACTGTTTTTTTATGTTTAAAATGTTAAAATAATAAATTTGTTGTCTTCTACAAATCACTTTTGGTAGTAATTTTGTCATTATTTTAAAATTTACTTCTCCTTTCCTTTAAATCTACTGAAAAATCAAAACAACACTTTTTAGTTAATTTACTTGAGTTCGTTTTAATACATTTAAAAATTAGATGAAAAAACATTTTCCCAATTTCATTTTATTATTTAACTTAATAATTTAATGAAACAATTTAAGAAAATTGTCTGAAAAATATGTTTAAAATTTTGAATGGAACAAAAATGAATAAAATAGAAAGTAAGAATTTTATGAACTTCCAAAGATCTCTTCTAAAATTTGAATCCTTTTTTCAATTTTATCAAAAAAATGTAAATTTATTTATTTAACTACAATTTGCTTTTATGCTTGTATTCAGTTTTTCAAAAGATTTTGATACATTTCTTACAAAAAGAGAATATACTAAGCTTCATCAAAAATTTAGTAAATACAGGTAATTAATTAAATCTTATATATTAATTGATAGATAGATAGATAGAAAGAGATATCCAAACAAAAACATAGGATTCATTACACAATAACCATAGAAAATACTTAAATGAATTTTTTTAAATTTTTTAACAGATAGTTAGAGACGAACCCTTTGAGGACAAAAATGTTTACAACCTCATTGACATATATTGCTGGTGATTTTTTTGCCTAAAAGTATATAGAGAAAAGAGAAAATTATAGCTACTAAAGAGCCACAAAATCAATCATATATGCCTCTTTTTTTGCAGCTCCAATTTTACATCAATGGCATAATTTAATTCCTGTGATCGCTTAGAGATTAGTGTTTACTAGATTCAATGTGGTATCAACATATAAAAGAGCTTTTGTGAAGATGATACTTGATTAGACTATGTTTGTGCCAATATTTAATTGCTATTTCTACATAGCTATTAATCTTATTGAGTATTAATCATTATAGAAAGGTCTATAAAGTATTCAAGAAAAAATATGGCAAACAGTCAAAGATGCATGGAAGCTTTGGCCATTAGCTTAAATAATAAATTACTCATTTGTCCCTATTTAATATAGAGTTCTTTATGGAAATATTGTGGCTATGTTTTGGTTTACCTACCTTTCTTATATGTAGCATAAAAGTAAATAATCTATAGAGAATAAGAATGTTAATTTCTCATGAAATTTTCTTAAAAATGCTAATTTCATCAAAACTTGTAAATTTAGAACAAACAAATCAACATAATTTAGAAGAATCAAAATCGATTAATAGAAAATAAATTGTGAACAAATTAAAAACTTTATATCAATTTTCATAATAAATAAATAATTTAATATACTGTAATTATATCTTCCTTCTTTATATTTATGTTTTCTTATTAAAATACTCTCATTTCTTATAAAAAATTTTGATAGAATTTATCTATTTTTTGAAATACAGAAGATTTATAAAAATTATCATAAAAAATGAAATTTGTAAAGGAAAAAGCTAATTAAAATAAAATAAATATTGATAATTTTTTTATAAAAAGTTTATTTTAATTAAAAGATTTAAATTGTCGTTTATCATTTCATTCTATAAGGAAAATATTTGATCAATTAGAAGATTTTATGCTTTCGGAAGCATCTGAGCTGTCTTATAAATTGATATCTTCAGTGTTGTTTTGATTATCATTATTATTGGCATCGTTTTCTAGTTAATTAAAGACCGATTCTTTTCCAAAATCTCTTGTAAATTTATGATTGACATTCCAACCAAAAGGTAAGAATTTTGGTTGCATAACATCTAGGAAGTGTTGCCTCCACATTTTTATGAACAAAATAATATCTTCTTCTGTTTTTAAATGTTCAATAACTTTTTATCCAGCCCATATTCTCTCATTTTGCTTATCATCTTCTTTAAGATGTTTGGAATCTTTTTCTAAATTGGAAAAGAAACACCTGAATTCTTCATCAATTTTAATTTTTCCTTTGCTTGAAAGTTTAAATTATTTATCTTTTAATGAAGGGAACTTTTTATCAATATCAGGAGTTTTAAGTAACTCATCAAAATACTATCTAATGTTTTCTTTACACTTTTATTTATTTTCGTTGTTCATTTTGTCTTTACTCTTCAGATATGATTTAGTGCTAGCATACATTCTCTATGCCATATACTTTAAACTCTATTACTTGAAATATTATTATTTTTCTATTTTGTATTAAATAAGTAGCTGATCTTTCAACTAATCTGCATTTCTACCAGCTTTTTAGTGGCATTTAACACATAAAAGGAGTATATCGTGTGATCTATGACTTTTATATCTTTTTTAATTAGATTTTTATTAAATTATAATTCAACTTCAAAAATTTACTTATTGGGGAAATGAGTTCTATAGATAGATGGGATTACATGATATTTAGTGAATTTCTCATCTCTTCCACAGACAACACAAACAGTTTCTCTTTTGCTTGCATAAAATTGATTCTCATTTAAATGAATTTCCTATTCTAATTCTTCATGGTTCTTACCATTTGGTTAAAAATTTAACTTAATAACTGTGTATGGTTCACTGCTAACTAAAGTAGCCAATCCTTTGTTCAGATACCATTTGACTTTTTTTTCATCGCAATTACAAAGCTTTAATCCTAGTGGAGATAAAATTTAACAATTTCCATATGGCTCTTTCTTAAGACAAAACTATTCCTCAAACTATTAAGCCCTCTTTTGCTTTCTTTCTTGCTTTTCAGTGTGGCTACTAGGTTTCTTTTGCCCATACTTGTTAAATTCTTATAAAATATTGCTCTTTTCTTCATTTGAGCTCCATGAATTTAAAATTAGCAAGATTTTTTCCTTTTAATTTTGCAAGAATATTGAAGACAAAGGATATGACTCATTTTGAAACTTTTATAAATGAATATCTTCCAATTATTGAAGCTTGTTGCTTTTTAAATCATAAATTGAAGTAGCTAACTCTAAAAGAGAAGATTCGAGTAAGAGATTATTAGCATTTTAGTTATTTGATTCAGCATATTCATTTTTAAGTTTTGCTATTCTACAATAAATTACATTTATTATTTTATATTCTTCAGATGATTTATCTATTGTTGATGCAAGTTCTTCTTAGTGTTTAAATTATTTCTAAAACAAATCAAAGAAGTATTAATAATCAAACCTTTTCTTTTCATATTTCTTTGTAGTTTGCTGTTGCATTTAATTTATTATTTCAATAGTTCTCTTAAATCCTACACTTTGAATAGTTTCACAAAGTAATTCATATCTCAACTTAACTAAATAATGAGAGTCTAAAGCAGCATAATCTAGCTATTCTTTACTCAAAGATCTATTTGACCATTCAGAAACCTAAAAATAAAATAAATTTAATTAGTTATAAGAAAGTATTAAAAGGTAATTACCTATAACTCTTTCTTCTTCTGTCTATCTAATTTATAATTGCAATAGCGATCAATCAACTAAATGAGAGAATTATCATCAGATTTCTTTAAAAAACTTGCACATTCTTTTACATCAAAATAATTAACTACTTAGATATCAAAATCTCTTTTCAGCCATAAAATATCTTGCTATCCAGCATAAAAAACTTTGATGATATTTTTATTCTGAAAAACTTATGAAAGACATTAATTAATTGCTTATTTATTATTAATACTTAAGACATCAATCAAATAATCATTTTAATCAGTTGATATTTGAATCAAGCATAAAAATCCTTCATAAGTCTTGGCAAAGCTTTGTTCTGTATCAATTCCTGTTTAAATAAATAAATTATATTTAATAATGATAACAATGGTTTATCAATTAATTACCTAATTTTGTTTGTTCTAAAAGAGTAGGAATTAATCCCTAAAGCTATTCTAAAGTTTCAATCAAGATGTATTTTTCAGATTAAAAATCATTTAAGGCACAATAATTGTATTAACTAAACTCCTTAAGAGTGTAATTTTTCATATTTATGTTGTTATATGTATGTCTTCCTATTTATAAAACTAAGCTTTTATAGAGAGTTCTCCTTGTTGTATTTTATCTACAAAATAACAAAATAGATATTTTTTAAATATTAATTAGCTTATATAATCCAGATTTTATAAGTTTTTAAACCACTTATTCTATCCTTATAGAAAATTCAAGCCAACCAAACGACTATGAATTACAATTTTAACTAAAAACAAATTATTTAATCAATAATAACATAAAGAAATAAATGGTAGACAAATTAAAAAGAATATTTCTAAATCATATTTTTGAAATTCTAGAAGAAGTAATTATATAACCCTTATTAATTAGAATTCTAGATAAACTTTAAATAAAAATGGGAATTTCACATTTACAAACTTAAAACTTAATAAAAAATGCTAAAATCCTTCTTAATTATCTTATTAATTTATCATTTTAAATTAAATAACAGTTTAATTTACTGATTAGCTTAGAAGAGATAAAATCACTTATTAAAAATATCAGAAATAAATATTTATTTTCATATTTAATTGTTTTACTAAATCAATTTATTGTTTATAAAAGTTATAAATGGAAAAATTATTATCTCTGATTTTAGCATGTATTAATACTTTTTAGTACTTATTAGTCCTAAATTAGAAGCTAATGTTTCAATAAAATTAAAAATCATAATATCTTGATAGTCAAATAAAATGTTTTTATTTATTTTCAATAAAAAAATATTGTTATTTATTCACTAAATATATTTACTGCTTGCTTTGAAAAAAACTCACAGTTTTAAAATTCATATCAATAATATATTGGCGAAACAGAAATAAATAAAAACACGTGTTAATCAAAATATTTATCTAATGAAATATTTTCATTTTTTAACTTAATTTCATTTAAATATATTTTTTTCTGGAAATATTTTTTTAAATTAATTTTAAAATAAAAAAATTTAGAAAGAATCATTTTAAAAAATGTTTGTTGAATGATTGATTTATATATTTTACTAATTTATGAAACGATTTGAAGACATTGAATACTCAAAGTAGAAACTAGTTTTGTAACAATGAGTAATACCTGTTTAGATTGAATAGAATTATTCTAAAGTTCTATATTGTAAATTAGTTAATAATAGATTTATCATAGGTTTCTAAAGACTAATTAATTTATAGTGTCTATATATAAATTAAATAGAAACTATATGATTCTGAGATATACTATCAACTATATGATTTTATATTAATTTAAATAGTTGGTAAGTACTAAATTATTAAATATTTACATTAACTTTTATACTTAAGACTTAGCAAAAATGAATAATAAAAATAAATTTACTCTTTAGGATTTCATAAATTCCAATTACTCTTAGGCTAGACCATTTTAAAATGGATAGTACAATTTAATAACAACAAAAGAATAATTGCATGAATGCGTTTAGGAGATAAAGAAATTTAATAAAATAGGTAGACATTAATTTATTTATTTAGTACTTTTTAATTGGATGTATATTAGCATTTATAATTTTAAATACCCTGTTTATAATCATCATTTATGTTATTGATAAAAGGAGTTGATACAGAACAGAGTTTTATGTAAAAATATTAGGCTTTTCTATGCTTAATTTAAATATCAACTGAAGAGAAGGATTATCTGATTGATCTACTCTCAATTAATGACAAATAGCTTATAAAGTAAGAGATAGAGTAAATATTTCTAGATAAAGATATAATTAAAATTTTTTATGCTGGACAGACAGATATCACTTGGCTTTAAAGAGATTATGATATTTTGATATCTAATTATTTTGATATTCAAACTGCTGCAACATTTTTAAATAAAGACGAAAGTTGGTCTTTGACTTATCTTCTTTAAAAGTATTGCAACTATTCTCTTGAGAAATAAAAGAAAAAATAGCTTTAAGTAGAATTTATCTTTTTTATCTTTTTAATGTAATTAATATCTTTATAAATTAGCTTTCAGAATGGTCTGATCGTCCTTTGACTGAAGAGCAATTAAATTATGCTGCTCTTGATTCTCATTTCTTAATTTAAATAAGATATGAGTTGCTTCATGAAACAATTAAAAGACTTGATTTTTCAAGAACTTTAGAACTTCTTTAAAAAATGCAAAAAGCTACCTAAAAAAAGTATGAGAAAAAACCTTTTGATGAAATATTCTATTTTAATTCTTTTGAAAAACAATCTAAATCTTTCTAAGCAAATTTAGGAGTAGGTTTGAAGGATACAGTCTATTGGAAAATCCTTCATATTATATTTGTAGAACTAGCAGAGTTAAGAGAAAAGTATTCAGAATAAAAAAATAGATACATCTAAAGCGTTTTAACTGAAGAATCTTTATTGCAAATTACTTTCTCTGTTTTTGATGAAAAAGAATACTAACTAAAAAATATTAGCGAAATATAAAATAAAGAATAATTTACTGAAAAACATTCTTAACATTTCTTAACATTAAATGAATAAAATATAATTTCAATATTGAATAAACACTCTATTGAAAAAGATAATATTATTGAAAAATATGAATAGCTATCTATACCAACCAAAAATAAAATGACCACTTTACTGTAAAGAATTGAAAGGAAAAACAAAAATTTCTAAGAAAAATATTCAATGAAGACTGTTCCCTATGAAAATTGTTAAATACTCTCTCCAGATGGATAATAACTATGTAATTGTAACAACAAAAAAATCTAATGGTATCTCAAAAAAGGTCTAGCTCATCTCATTAGTGAAAACCCAACAGTTATCAAACTTAACTTTCAACCCAGTGGAAAAGGAAACTTTGATTTAGAGGATCAGAAAGTCTTCGAAAATAACTACTTCTATGTTACAGAAAGAGAAAATAAATGTGTTGTCTGTGGCTCAACTGAGAAGTTTGCAAAATTCTATGTTATTCCTTCCCTCTACAGACGCCATTTCCCTGAAATGTAAAAGTCCATTTTTTAAAACCCAACATTAACAAAATTAAAAATTCTGCTAAAACAAACCAGTTTGCTTTCTATCATTTATTTTTATATTGATTTTATAATAATATATTTTTATCTACCTGAAGAACTATATTTTTGCTAAATAAATTAAAATCCTTCTTCAAGCATAAAGCATTGAAGATTTTAAAAAAGTTTAATAATTTTTAAAGATTGATTTTAATTTAAATAATTTAGTTTGAAGAGTCATAGATCTTAGGACATATTGTTGTTATGTATGAATTGTCACTAAAGAGCTGGAACTTATAGTGATAAGAAGATTGATGAGATTTGTTAGCAATACTAAGTTGATAAAATTAGCTTACAATATGCCTCTGTTGTTTAAGATGTTATTTAAAAATTAAGTAGAAGTGCTAGATCTTTTCAAAAAAATAAGGTTAATATGCCCAAAGAGAATAAATAAAAGTTTAAATCTATTTTAAGATAGAACTATGAGGAATTTATTGGATTGAAAGATATAAATTAAAAGATAGATATTCATCCTGACTCATATTTTGGAACAAATAAATAAAATTAAATCAAAATAAATGAAAAATTCATCTCATATTGCTTGGATCTA
This sequence comes from Tetrahymena elliotti 4EA, assembly GCA_000231825.2. Classification (NCBI taxonomy): domain Eukaryota; phylum Ciliophora; class Oligohymenophorea; order Hymenostomatida; family Tetrahymenidae; genus Tetrahymena; species Tetrahymena elliotti. The sequence continues at coordinate 1,062,362 of JH720316.1, forward strand.
GATAACTTCAAAAAAATTGGAAAAGAAAATTCTTGTAATGATTTTAAAAACCAACATGGAAAATATGTAGTAGAACAATTTAAAAACCTAAAAGATATTACAGACTTTGTTCTAATGTGGAGATAATATTTCATTAAAACTATGCTACCTAAATTCTTACCTAAAGATTGGACCGAAAAACCTAAAAGAGTAGAACCAGGTGATGAAAGTAAGCTTGATAGAAAATTTCAATAAATCTAGATTTTTTAAAATAATAACTGAATATAAATCAATCTAAATATTTAGAAATTTTATTTATTTATTATTTGGTTAAATCATTTATTTGTCATACATTCAGTATTTATTAATTATTAAAAAACTATTTGAGTTTAGGAAGTAATGTCAATTATTTCTTTTTTATATATGATTGAATTAAACCTCTATGTACTTGTACCTTCATTTCCAATATAATATAAATGATAAAAAATACATTATTATATGAATTTCAATATAATTCATTTAGATTTTTCATTAAAATCTTGCCATAAAGTAAAAAAATTTAAATTTAAAAAAAGTATGATAGTAATAAGTACTATCCAAATTATAAATCATTTAACTATCAGATTAGATTTAATTTTATAAAACATTAATTAAGATAAATAATTTAGATAATTGTGGGAAAATGTACTCACTTTTTTTTTATTTCAATTTATAAAGTGGAATCAATCCTTTCCCCTTTAAAATAAAATTATTCCTATTCTTTTAAAATTTAATATC
>JH720316.1:1075898-1116870 GCA_000231825.2 Tetrahymena elliotti 4EA
TAAATTTTCTCGAAATTGAGTTTACTTACTTTCTCTTCAAAAAAATACTCAAATATCAACTCACCAAATCTCCCTTTTCTCACCATCCTTCCCTCCATATTTATTTTAATCATTTTTATCTTTTATTTAAATTCACAATAAAATCTGTAATTTTTAAATCTTATCATTAAAATTATTAATATCACATTAAAACTATTAATTATAATTTATTAATTCATTTAAAGAAAACCTCATAAACAAGAGCTTTTTTTATTACTCTTTTAATGGATCTCTTAAATTAATCACTTTATCCAATTTAAACACAATAAATTGTTTTTGAAATTGATTATTACAGAGTCAGAGTAGTTGATGTTTTACAAATTTTTTTTTTAAATATTTCTTAAAAATTTTCGAATAAAAATGTATCAAAACTAAAAAATTTTTAGACTTTCAAACAAATTATTAAAATAATTATTTTTTTTATATTAATTTTTATTTAAAATATTTAATATAAAAAATAAATAGGGATAATAATATTGATAGTGTTACAGAAAATTAAGTTGAAGAACTTTTAAGAAAAGAATTAACTACTAAGGTAAAATATAAATGATTTACATTTAAAAAATATTTACATTTATTTTATTTTAAAATAGAATATATATTGGTAGTGATGTTGAATAAAAAAACAGATAGGCTAAAATTAATATTATAAGTATTTATTGAATAATATTTTTTAAAGAAAGCTTAAGATTCTTTTATAAGGATAAAATAAATAGTATGATTTATTTTTATGTCAATTTTTTATTTTTGTACTTAAATGAATAAACACTTTACACTTATTTATTTATTTTTAATATTTTACAACATTTTAATACAAAATTTTTTGAAAATAAATCCTTTAAATTATTGAATTAATAATTTAAAAATTGAATACGAAACAAATCTTGTTAAGAAGATTAATCAAACTTATTTACTATTTATTTTAGCAGACATTGATTCTTTACTAATTTAAATTATTTTATAAATAATAATATAAGAAATTTAGCTTATTAAAATATAATAATTCATATAAAAAGAATTTGATCTCATATCTTTAAATATTAAGATTTTTACTTATAAATGGATAAAAAAATTACTTTTATATTGAAATTTTCATGTTATAAACCTTTGGGTACTTTATCCTATAAAAATTCTCATAATAATAATTTAATTTTATTTATAAATGGATTTTTTGTGTTGGATAATAATTTTAATGGATAAAAATAGATAAATTGATCAAACTAAAAATATTTGTTGATTTTAAATATATTCAACGATAAAAGATTTATATCTAATCAAAATATGAAAATAAATTGTTGGCTATAATAATTATTGAGATTTTAATAATGATTTCAAAATTTGTCAATTTAGTTAGGGTTTTTATTTGTTTGGTCTTCTATCTTTTATTATAAATTAATCACATAAATTATTGAAAAACTATAAAAGCATACCAAATATATTCTAAACTTATTTAAATAAAGAAAATATGTTAACTGATTAAAAGAAGGTTTTTTATATCGACATAGAAAGTAGTTTAAAAGATAGCTATGGGGTCTCAATCTTTATAAGAATTACTGTATATATATAAATTTAGAAGGATAATATCAAAATATTTAAAACCTATCTTTCTATACCTTATCCTAGTCACAAAAATAAATAAAATACAATAATATATTAAAAAAATACTTTGTTTATATATTAGATAAATTATTCATCATAAAGCATGAAGCATATAAAAAGGATCATAAATAGGATATGAAGTGAAGTATTGAAAAAAAGTTTTTCTTGAGATAAAACCAAGTATTAGCCTAAAGAAAACTAAAAAAATTAGCATAAATTAAAGTTAAAGAAGTGGATTTTTGAACACATTATTGTAAAGCTTTTTTAAATAATGCCTAAAGAACATATTTAAGAAGATGTTAATGAAGAAAGCAATTATGTATGATGCTGTCTTTATTTGATAAATTTAAAAGAAGACAATAGTTTAATTAGAATAAATATGAAATCTACCTACCTTAGACAAAATTGATATTAGTTTACATGACTGACTGTCTGTTTCTTTTAAAATAATTTAATTTCTCTAAAAAATTAATAAAGCTTTTATCATCTTTAAATAAAATTCATCAATTATGTCAAAATGCTCATCACATTATATCTAATGAATAATAAATAGATTTAATATTGAAATAGAATCTCAAAAGAACACCTCAAAGTTTTATATTATATGTAAATATGAATTTAATTTAAGTTAGCTTGAAATATATCATTTTTCTTTTGCATTAAATACCAATTTTTATATGTGTAAATCTAATATTTTATGTTGTAATAGCATAGGTGTTCTTCTCTACTTATTTACTCTTAATAACATAAAAAAAGAATTTAATATTTTAATAAATAAATAAATAATATCTTCTCTTTTGATCTATTGAGATAATATTAGAATTAATTAATTCAATTATTCATTAAAATAAACTTGAAAAAAACGCAAATTCATCAAATAAATTAAAATAATTTCTCTTGAAATTGAACTCTAAAAGAATAGAAGCTAAAAAATACTAAAAGCTATTTGCTAAAAAAGATTAAACTTTTTGCTGTATTTAATTAATTGGTATTTAATCCACAATATGTACTTAAAACTTATGAAATTAAAATTAAAAATGAATTGAATTCTAGTTTAAAGATACTAGCTAGACCAATAGGAGATTAGATTTTTATCTCTTTAATTAGGAAATCTTTGGAGATATTTGTTAATTTCATTAGTTTTGTTTTTTAATTTGTGTTTAGAAGAAATCTTATGTTTTTTTTGCATAAACTCCAAATATCTATGATCCATTAATTTATGTGATGCATAAAAAATAAGGTTAAAATCATTTAATCTATTAAAATATATTAGAATAAAGAGAATATGAGGTAAAATTGCTAATTTAAGGTGAAAAACAATATAATTTTATTTACCTAAACCTACTAAATAATTTATTTATTTGTTTTATTTTTTAAAATGCACCAACTATTTTACTGCTATGTACTTTTATTCTTATTTTAAAATAATATTTACTGATTATATAATCTACAATCAATTTTAATAAATATAAATTGAGGGTTATCTATTAACAAAAAATGTAAGACTATAAGGAATAATGGAAAATAATGATAATGAGAAAAAGATTAATTTTATATTTTAATATTTTTAATTCTATTTGCTTCTTCTAACTTACCATTACAAAAATTTAATAAATTTTGTTCATTAATGAAATTGTTATAAAAATTAAATCAATTATTAAAAAAATATATAACAATAAAAATGAAGTAAAGATAATAAACTGTGGAACTTGTTTAGAAAATAAATTAATAATAAAAAATAATTTTTGCTGCTACATATGTTAATAATAAATTGAATAAGTTTTTTCCTATTCAAGATAATTAAGCATTCTCTTTTCAATTGATTAAAATATTTCAAAGCTATTATAGAAAAATCAAGATAAAAGAAAATCTGTGTGATCTTTGATGTAAAACATGTTTAATTAGAAACATACCTTAATTATGTACGAGTTAAATAGAATGAGAATATCAATTTTTTCCACAAACATAGACTTTGACTAGGTAAATTTTTAATTGATTTTACTTCAATGAGGTATAATATAATCATTAGATTGAGAGCTAGTCAGAAAACAAAACTTTCTTCAAAAATTATTCTATCTTTCAACTTTCCTGTCAATTTATTCCTAAATTGGCTATTCTCTTAATTAATTTGCTTATTTGATTTTGGTATTTGTATGGAAACATATTTATATTTTTAAGGATATTAACCATAACATTTTAATGTTTATTTTTTGCATTAATGTCTAAATCTAAAGTGATTACCTTCAAAGATTTACCAAATTAATTTTTATATCTTGATAAAGATAAAAAATATGAAGGAAAATTCATAAAATATATTAATGATGTTTAAATTTAGAAAATAATACAATTTTGACTTAAAAGATTCATTACCTCTTAAGTAATGATGCACATGCTACATTTAGAGGTGTTACTTGCATTTATAAATTTATTTAATGAATGAAAAATCTTTCTTTATTTGAATTATGAACAGAAGAGATTTCAGAATAATTTTATAACAAAAAAATTATTTATTATCATTCAAAAAAGATTAAATAAAAAAATTTATTTATTTATTGTAAATGCCATTCAAAAATCTAGTGATTTGAGATAGCTGTTTTTTTGAATGGCTTAATTCTATTGTAAAAATAATTTTAAAATAAATATTTAATAAGAAATTTGATGAATTCCAAAAAAAATAAATTGAAATTTACAAAAACATTGTTTAATTGGACAATTTTAATTTAACAAGTTAAATTAAAAAAAAAAATAATTTATTTAAAAATTAGTTATTATATCAATTAAAATATGTTCAATCTGTATTTACTGAGTATATTTTAATTTAACAAAAGATTGTAATCATTTTATTTAAGATTATTTTAAAATCATAATTAAATTTGTTATCAGAGCAAATAATCCATTTTTCTCATTTTTACAAAAGAAAATCTTATTTGATTGACCTTATTTTGGAATTTTAAATACTAATTTTTTTTAGTATGTGATCAAAATTTTGGATTAATAAGAATTTGGTTATTTTGATATGTAACCCTTATAAATAAACTAAAATTTGTTTTAATTGTAATTTATTTCATTCCATTTTTGATAAAATATTTTTAAAAATGATGTTTCTGAAAAAAAAAATTTGGATTTATACAAGTTTTTGATAAATTAATTATTAAATATTTATCTAGAAATAAAATCTGTAAGATTTCTTATTATGTCTTAAGAAAACCTTTTTGATAGAACTTATCTGGAGAATGTAAAGGTTAATTTTTTATTAGTAAGTGATTAGAAATATTGTCTAGTACTTAATTAGCTTTTACGATGACCTTATTTAGAGTTATACTTTAAATTTCACAACAGAACAATTCTGGAAGAATTTATTTTGATTAAAAAAGCTGGATAAATTAATTAGTAAGTAATAATTAATATCAAATAAAATAACCAAATTATTATCAAAAATCAAATATAGAACAAATAATTAATTTATCAATGTCCAAATTAACTTTTTATGGATACTTACTTTGCCCTTTTGCCTAAAGAGTCAGATTCGCATTAGAAGCTTTGAAAATAGATTATGAATTCATTCATATAGACTTACATGCTGGAGCCTAAAAAGAAGAGTCCTATCTCAAAATTAATCCCTTTGGAAAATTACCTTCAATTTAAATAGATGGAAAGGTATTATATTTGTTAATAAATAAATTGTTTTTAATTGTTATAAATTTAAATAAAGGTTATTTATGAAAGCATGATACTTTTAGAATTTTTGGGAGATCGTTTTGGTGGAGTTTTCCCAAAAGACGATATTTAGAAAGCTGAGAATAGAATTTGGGCAAGCTACTTTGATCAAAATGTTGCTAGCAAAATCTTTCCTCTTTTTGGTTTGAAGAAATCTAACAATCAAGAAGGAATCGAGAAGCAAGCTCAAGAAATTTTGAATAATATAAAATTCTTTACTTAAAAATCAGGACTTGAAGAGAGAATTAAAAGTGATCCTAAATCATATTTCAATGGTGAGTAATTGAATTTTGTTGATTTTGTTGTAGCCCCTCATATTAGAAATATTGAAACATTTTTTAGAATTTTTGTTGGTAGAAGTATATATAGCTTTGATGAACCAAACGAAACTATTTAACTTTTTGAAGCATACTCAAAGAACTTGTTATCAAGTTAAGGATACCTATCTATCACTGATAATTTAAAGTCTTTACCTCCTAGTGAATCTAACTCATTTTTGAAAGAAATGGGTATAGATTCAATTGAAAAATTCAATTATGAACATTTCTTTAAAGAATACCATTTAAAAAAATTCTTATCTTGAATAAAAAATAAGATTAAAAAGTATTGTTTTGTAGTTTATATTAGTATTACTTCTATTAACTTTTATTTCTACATTTAATAAAACCATTCAAAACACATTTATTTTCTATTTTTGCATATTAAATTTATTTATATTTATTTAATAAGTAATCTCAATTAAGTTAATTTTCTATCATATTGTCTTATTTAGTTTTTCATTTACATTATCTAATGATAAATAATTCTGGTTTTCTTCTTAACAAATAATAAATTTTTCTATTATTCTAAAAGAGTAGTATTACAATTCTCATTATCCATATTTGATAAAAAAGAATAATATAAATTAATATTGTAAAATAATTTTAAATCTTTAGGAAAAAATGATATCTCATCATTTTTATTTTAAGATTTAACTTAAATACTTTAATAATTAAAATCTAAGAAGATTTATTTCGTTTTTTACTGAAAATTTATTATTTTTTTTAATTTAATCTAATTAATACATATTTTTATGTATTTTAATCTCAATAAAAAAATTCATTTGAGCAAATTTAATTTAAATTTATTTTTTAATCATAATTTTTCTCTTATTAATTTTTTTTAATTTCACAAACCAGGTAAATTCATTTTATTTATCAGGTTGAGATAATCTATTTTTGAGGATTTAATTTTTTTGTAGTTAAAATTAAAGAATATTTATATAATTATAAGTATAAGTATTATGGTATATTATTATCATATGTTGAATTAGTCTCAGGTTATCCAACATAAAAATATTTTCATTTTAATTTATGTAAAACTCAAAAAATTCAATTTTGAGTTAATAATATAAATAAACTTATAAAATTTAATTTTTGTTTTGAGTTAAAGCAAAATATGAATGAAAAAGATTGTTTTATTTTTGAGTAAATTTTGATATTTTATGTTTGAAAGCAAAAGAAAATAGTAAAAAGTAACTATTATAGATATTTTGTCTAAATTATTTTATTGATTTATCAAATTACTCTCATTTATATAAATTTATAGAATGATATAAATAATCATAATAATAATTATAATACTTCCACTTCATAATGTGTTCACTAATTGAGAAAGATGAGGGAAGTTTTTTAATAAAAGAGGTTTAGGAAGAGCAAATGTGGGGTCTATTGGAACTAAATCATATTTTTATTAATTAAGAAGACTAAGAGCTGCTATTCCAAAGAATGTGTGGAAGACATCAACACAATTTTCTGGTCTGTCTCCAATGCCTCCTTCTGAATCTTAGCAGTCAAGAATAAAATTTTCAAGTCCTTAACAATCTATCCAATTAACTCTTTAAATCATTCTAAAACTTGAATAAATCCACCAAGAATAGCACACATCAGCTAATTTTTCTGGTCTACCGTTAAAGCCTCCCTTACTTGTTTGTCTTTCAGAGAGCCAGAATCCTAATTCATCTTGATCAAATGCATCTAAATATCCAGCAATAGTTAAAGCACCAACTCCTGTAAATATGTAAGCTCCATGACTTTCTGCATCAGGACAACCACCAAATGCTCCATCGAAATTTCTGCATCTCAAAACATATTCAGCTGCTTTTTATACATTTACTTCATTTAACCTATTAAAAAGTGCCAAACTACTTAAAGCACAATAGGAAAATCTAGTATCAACCTCTCCCCATTTATCACCCATAAAACTTCCATCTTCTTTCTAAAGAGATTTAATATATCCTACAACTTTGTTGACATCAACCTTATTTAATTCTTCAAAAATGATTAAAGTCAAAATTGCATAATGAGTAGAAGTAATATGAGAATCATGTTAAGTGTTTCCACCAAAACCACCATCTTCATTTTAGCAACTCAAAATCCACTAAACTAATTTATCTATTTTTTCTTAAGGAAGCTTGATACCCAAACAAGCTAAAGCATTTATACTCCAGTAAGCACCTCCAATACGCAAATGCTCTGTGAGGTAATAACCTATAGAATCTAAATCTTTTGACTTTTCTAAAGAAAGTAAGTATTATTCATGTTCTTTTTTTAAAAAGTTTCTTTGCTTTTCCTAATTTGTTTAAGATTAAGTAGTGGTATCTTGCTTTTTCTCTTCTTCCTAACTCATATTGAAAGATATTTTGTATATTTTATTAATTGATTTATTTATTTGCTAAGTAATTACTAATTATAATTGATTGTTTTGAATTTTCAATTTGAAATGTTATAATATATTTTTTCTTCTAATTAAAATATATCTAAAAACCAACTTTTAAATAAAAAATTATGTGGCTTTATCTTAATAAATATTCTATCTTAATTTTTTATTTCTGTTTAAATACTATTTTTTATGTTTTTCAAAATTTTTATTAAATCTTGACTCTTCATTTCTTATCAACACATATTTTAACTTTTTTAACTTCAAAACATTAAAATGTTCATCAATCTCTTCATTCTCATTTTATAATTTTTTACTAAACTAATTGAAATATTTATTTAGTAATTAATACCTCTCCAAATTTAATAAACAAATATATCTAATAAATACATAATCTACTTAAAATCACAAAATATATTTTAAAATGACTCTTAACTGCAATTATTCAAGATTTATTACCAAAAATACTGTAAATTTTTGTAAAAATATGAGTAGTCAAAGGATTATTTTACTTTAAAAATTTTTAGTGAATCTGTCAATCAAAATGTCTCTGACTGCATTATATTCAAATGTTGAAGAGTCAATAGATATTTTTTATCTCTTAATTAAGGTTATATTATTTAATTAATAATTTTCATAACAAAGTTTAAAAATAATGAAAAGCGATTAAAAACTATCATTTAGATTGTTCATCATACATTTGGATGAAAATGGAGATAAAAAGAAAGATATATAAAGAAAGTTAGAGGAGAGAGGTGTTAGTTAACAAAATCATAAAATAAATCTAAAGAATAATAGATTAAAATAAAAATGGTGAGGAACTAGCACTTAAGGATTTTAACAATTCAAATGCTAAAAAAAGAAATGAGGTATTTTAAAGTAGAATTTAATAAATCTTAACAGATAGCTAAAATTTGAGCATAAGATAGATACAACCAGATGTGAATATCAATCCAACAGGTTTCTCAATGAAAACAATACCCAGAGAAATATAAGAACAAGGTTTTAAAAATTATAAGCTTGGTTTATAACTTCCTTCTAATCAATAAATTTAAGAGAAAAGATTGACATTTTTATAAAAGCATCTAAAATAAACATAAAGGTGCAAAGATGTTCACTTCACAGATGAGTACCCCTTGGAAATAGAGTCATTAGGTAAGAAATATACTTGGCCAAAATAAAAAAAAGAGGTGGATTACTCATAAGCTGGAGAAAAAAGATCTTATTTTACCTTCAAATTTCATGTGTGGACAATGATAAACTATTAAGGACCGGAATCAATGGTTCAACTCAATGAAAATTTAAATTCTGAAAGGTTAACTAAAATATATGAAGAAGAGCTCAGTAATACATTTGTTAAGGATGACTAAATTCTTCAATTTGATAATGCTTATTTATAAGAAAAATAAATCAAATATTTAGACTTCCCCCCACACAATCCTGATCTAAATTTGATAGAAAATGTATTTTCTGTAATTAAACATGAATTAAAGCATGTCAAAGATAGAAGAGATTTAGAATATATGTTTTAAATCTGAAATAATTAAGAAAACAATTCGAATTCATATAATTCTTATTCAAAAAGAATTTAATAAAAATACATGGAGGAAAATAAAGCTCATGAGTGAATAATGAAGTTCAGTTTTTATATTATATTTATTATTATAACTACAAATTTTTTGATAAATGATTGTCTATTGGACATTTTATTGACTGACATACCCTATAGTAAATACTAACTGAAGAATCTAAAAACTCACTCTAACATTTTATCAAATCAATCCATCATCTAGAAGAAAAGATTTAGAGAAAAGGATTAAAATTTTTTTGTATCTATAAATGTCTGACATCCTATTAATTAATGAGACGTCAAAGTATATTTATTTATTAAAGCTCAATTATTTTCTTTAAAATTTAAAGGAAAATATTTCAATTCATCAATTTAACATTTAAACAATTAAGATTAAATTAAATTTTAACAAACATTAAGTTAATTAAGTTAATTGGTTTTAGTGAAGAATTTAGTTATGCGATTGATTAGATTTATAAACAAAAATTGCACAATTTATAAATATCTGAGATGTAATGGAAATTATTTTTTTTAGCTTTTAGCAGTCAAATTTGATTTTGTTTGAAAAATGAATGTTTATTTTAAGATATTCTTGAGTTTGTATTTGCTGTAGTTGGTCTACCAGAATAAGGTCTATTCTATTAGTTAAAAATGTCAAATTATGAAGAGTATTTAGAAACAGCAGAATCCGGTCTACTAATTGCTTTTGCACTTTGTATCCTAGAATAAGTAGTAGGCAATTTCATAGGAGTGAATTGCTATCTTTCTATTGCTTCAGGTTCTTTTTTAGAAAAACCCCAGTTAGGATCCTCCAATATTTTTTTATTAAACTTTTCTACTATCATATTTAGATTTTATTATTATTTTTATTGATTGCTTCTCAGGTTTATACCAAGTTCTTACAAATCTTCATTTAATTCTTATTAGCTCATGTGGGGAGAAATTACTATTCATAAAATGAAAATGTAATTAAAAAGAGACAAGATATTTAATTTAATTCAACAAAAAAAAAGATAAAAATGAATGAATAACTTACCATTTGACTATCTCATTTGCTATTTTTAATTATAAAATTTTATTTTGTCTTAAATTGCTGTACTGGCAGCTTATTTATTTTCATTCTTTTCAAGTTTTTGTACTTTCTTTGCAGATTATATTGAACGGTTACTTGCCGTCATTGGGAATAATTAACTTGAAGTCGGTTTTAGAAGGGGTGGTTCTTCAGAAAGCATAACAAGCAATGCATCTCTATTTACTATATTCATACCCTGTTTAATAAATTATCTCAATATAAAAAATAAAGAAATGTAAATGTTTACTGCTGATTATGGTTTTACATTTCTTTTCATTTTATTTGTAGATTTCATCGAACTATGCTCAGATAACTCTATAATTTAATTTGCTTTATCATTTATATCCACTTTAGCCTGTCTTATATTTTATAAATATTTTGGAACTGGTCTGTTTGGCTATTCAGAAACCAATTCATCATATTATTTCTTAGTCATCTAATTATCTTTAGTTTTAAATTCACTTCCAACTTTCTTATGTCCTGTCTAAAATAAAACTTTTACTCCCTCATTTGGCTATTATTATAATTAAAATTAAAAAGAAATTAGACTAATAATGCTAAGAAAATAATTATCATTAATTTATTCATAATTTTGATAAAAAGAATAAAATTACATTTAAGATCTCATGTAAAGGAGGCTGCTTATGAAACTCTTAAAGATTTAGGGTATTTTAGTTTTCTTTCTTTTTTTTAATGAATTCGTTTACTAGTTTGACAGGACTTGAAAGTATTTAAGTCTTTTATATTTTAAAAAGAAATCAATTAAGAAATAAAATCAATTATTTAACATTTTTATAAAAAATATAATAATTTTATTTTATTAGATGAGATAAGAAATGAGCTTGAAATAAAGGAGAGAAAAATTAGGAGCTTAGGATCTTACTTTTTACTATAAAAGTGGATATGATACAGTAAAGGAAGTTATTTAGTTTTATTATGTTTGTAAGGTAAGGAGATTAATAGAAATGTATTGAAGTTGGAAAAGAGGCTTTTATTAATAAATCTATTTTAAATAACCAGTGACAGATTCTATTTCTACAAAAAATTTTTTAAGCTCATAAATTTCAAATATCTACTATCCTTTTATTTGATAAATAAAATAAAAATTTTTTACTTCTAAAGGAGCTGGTTTGACAATATCAGCTTATTATTTGCCTTTGCTTTCAAGAACTGCTATATCATTAGGGAGGTTTTCTTATCTATTTTTATTCAAAAAGATAACATTTCCATCATAATCTTAAGTGAATTCTTTATTTTTAAGTTATCTTTATTATTCTTTCTTTCTCTCATCTATTTCTTACTCTTCTTACAGCATTTTTTATTTTCTTGCCTAGTCTATTTATCTTTCTTTATCCTTTTTTTCTCTCAGATCTCTTAACTTCTCTGAAATAGGATCATCCTATTCTTCTTTCCTCTTTCTTTCATATTCTACATCATCTCCTACATAAACAACCTAAAATTCTTCTTTCTTTTATTGTGCTTGCTAACCTTCCTAATTATCACCATCTTTATCCACATTCTAAAGAGCAGATCTACTTAAACTTGCCATAGACTACCCTAAGATCTAACTTGCTGTCATGATTTTTTTAATCTTTTTAATTGCTGATATCTTTTTTTAAATAAAAAAATAATCATGAAAAAGAAAACAACATTTTATTCTTTGAATCAACTTGTAAAAAATAACCAAAATTTTAATTTCTTAAATTGATTTATTAATTAATATCTATAAATGTTAGTTAGCAATTCTTCAAATAAAAATTTTCCTTTTGCATGTTTTGTAAAATATTTTTAAATGCTTACTTTAGACACTTTTGACATTGAAGAAATCCTACTATAATTACTCTTTGTTTCACTTTAATCATCATTTTCTACTTCAGGATAAATAAGTTTATATTCTGTTTTTGCACTTAAACATGATCTGCTATCTAATTTCTGATTAGGCTTTTATGATAAAATAAATTTAATCAAAAGTAAATGAAAATCTTCTAATTATTTTTTATTTCTATCATTTTAGCTTTGCTATGTTGCATTAACTTTATTTTGTTTGATAATAAATTGAAATATCTTTTGTTTTGCTTGCTTTAAATAATAAATAACTTTAAATTTATTTACTGGTTCCATCTCTTAGGTAAGCTAATTTTTTATGCTTTCTTAGTTTTCTCCTGGATCATTTGCTAGATGCTCTTAAAGAAACATATTATATGTCCATCTGCATAAATCTTCTGCTTCATAAAAAGGTGATCTTTCAAGTAAGTATTTATCATATAACTTATTAGCACCACAAGTAACAATGTGGTCAATAATACGCGAAACTTGCTAACATGATTAAAATGAAAGATGTTGGTTTTCATAAAAAAACTATTCATTATAAGCCTAAGTAAAATTGCTTTTTGGAGTTCCATATGGGCTAAATGATAAAACTGAAGTTTTTGGAGTTCCTGGAGAACTACTCATGGCAAAACTAGCTATTTATTAGTACTTATTGAGATTGATGAAAATAAAAAGCAAATATTGTATGTATGTATGTAAATAATACTAATTTATCTTTAAAAAAATAAGCAAGCAAACAATCAATCAATCAATCAAATCAAAAAAGGATTTGAAACTATAATTCATATAATTATATTCATTTTTCGCTTATTTTCAATTGCTATTTAAATTGAAAAAAATTTCATTATAATTAGATTCAAATACTATGTTGTTTATAACTTTATTCATTAATCTTCCAAAAACTCTAATTTTATAAATCATCTTTTAAATATTATTATTAGGGTTGGCTGGATATAGATTAAGTTATATATTTATTGATATTGATATATTAAAATTTCTATATATCAGCTTTACCTTAGGTTATAGATTAAGTTATATATCGATTGATATAGATATTTTTAAAATATTGTTAATGAACTTCAATATATCCCTAATTATTATAATTTATCTATAAAAAACTAATAAGTAAAATCATAATTTTTATCAATTTAAAATAAATTCTATTTTTATCAAAAACACAATATAAAAAAATCTGCTTTAATATTAAGTTTTCATAAATCATCAATTATTTACTGAATACTAGCTGGATTAATTACATATTTAATAATCAAACCCATACTTTTAAATTAAATTTTTAACATTTAAATTATGTTATTGAAATGAATTTTTGATTCCAATTTTAAATAAATAAATTTTTAAAAGATGGGTTTAATAATCAATCAAAATAGGTCCAAAACCTTAAAATATCAAACAAATAAATTTGTTTTAGAATTAAATTATTAAATATTTTAATAGAAGTTTATGTATGCTAACTTTATATACCAGTTTCTTTTTATTCAATTTATTGACTAATTACTTTTTAAAGGTTTAATCAAAAAAGAATGGGCTTTAAATTAAAAATATTTATTAGAATTTAAATAAAAAACACTCGATAAAAATGAATGTGACAATAAACATAAATAAAATTAATCTTAGTTGCAAAAATATTTAGTTTAAAAAAGCTATCTTGAAAATAAATTTTATCTCTTAATTTATTCTAATGAAATCTAATTAAGTATAATATCAATATCATTTAAAATAATTTAATGAATTTTAAGATTTGCAAAATAGATTTACTTATTAAAAATCTTAAACCGATTAGATTTGATGATTGTTTGTAATTGTTTTTTAACTTTTTTGTTTGCTTATTTTTTTATGGATTTTTATTTCAATTTTTGCGAACAATAAAAATTTGAAATTTGATATAAATAATTCAGTAATTATTAATAGATTGTACATAAATATTTAAAATAAGCGATTAATATAAATGATAGGGTAAAATAAAATATTCACAATAAAATGAAAGTAAAGTTAAAATAATAAAAATAGAAATAATGAAGTAAGAGCCAATCTTATTGGTGATGGGTTTTAGAAGACTCCCAAAAGAAATGGATGTAAATATATCCAATTTGAAGCAAAATATATTTAGGATATTTTTAAATATGAAAAGATGTTAGAATGAATGTAATTGGAGAGATTTCTCAAGCTATCAACTTTGATAATGATAACTTGTATTTATCAAAATATTTATTCAGCAAATAGATTTCATTAACGTTTATTTATTCTTTTAGATATATTGAATGGGAGTTTTTTTTGCCTCCTCATTGGTAGCCAGATTATGAGGATTTATAAGAAAATATGCCAATTATGTCAGGATAAATCAGTGAAGATATGAAAAGAGATTGGAATTACTTGTAATAAATAATTTGAACAGATAAAAAGATAAGCTAAATAATTAAATTATTTAAAAAATATAGCTCATCGATTACTCAAATAGCTTCACCTATTTAGTTAAAAAATAAAGATGGTGAAAATGAATTAATAACTAATTTCTGCTTCCCCTTTGATATATAGGTACAAACTAAGCATCAAACATGTAAGTTTTATTTACTTTTATATAAATAAATAAATAAAAATTAACTCTTTTTATTTTCATATTAGTTGAAGAATTAGCCAAGTTCCCTATTTTATTCCTTACTTTAAGCTCAATTGATTCATGGGGTAGAAAAACTCTTCAAGGTAACAAATAACTTATTTATTCTAATAAGCTAAAGCAAATATCTAACAAAATAACATGTATTAACTTAGGATATACTTATTGTGAAGTACCAAGAAGACCAGGTTATCATGAGGTTACAGTTAAAGCATGGGCTCCTGCTTAAAGCATTTACTAAAAAATACATGAATTCTTTTTAGGAGGACAAACAAAGCTTTATGATATAAAAAAAATAGCTTAAAATTCTGTGCTCAATGATGAAGTAAATAAATAAATATATATTTTAAAACAAAAATAACTTAAGCAAAAATAAATATAACAGAATACATAAAGTGCTATTGATAGATTCAATTTAACAACAGAAAGTAAGGGTGCAGTCAAGTTAATATTCAATGTTGCCTTTTAATCTAAGTAAACAAATATATATTTTCAATAGCATATACCTAATATTAGTCTTTTATTCTAAACTATAGAAAACGTAAAGAAGAATAGACTGCCATATATAATGCAAGAAGATTAAATCTCAAAAAGTAATAATAGAAGTTAATTGATCCCTCTGAGATAGATTAGTAACCTAATCAAGATAATTCCTATGCTCCTGTTATTAAGTAAAATTATTCTTTTAGTTAATTTCAAATAAAAATTATTTTGGCTAAATCAATTAGAAACGAATACACAACTTCACTTAGATATACTACACAAAAGTTAAATTGATATTCATTTATAATTTTAAAACTAATTTATTAAGTAATTAAATATTTTGCTCTCTCTATATAATAAACTATATAATGTATATTCCTCTATTTATCTAAATAAATCAATAATTCAATTAAACCTAAACAATTCACTATATAAAAAAACTTTTCAAAAATGTTGTTAAATTTTTAGAGTAAAAATAAGAAAATTTGAATTGTATTTTAATGAAGATTTTTTTAGAAATAATTGAAAATGAATAAATAATGATTTTAAGTTGGAGATTTTTAAAAAATATATTAAATTGAATAAAGATATTTTAGAAGATTCGTAGAAAAATAAAAAAATTAATTAATTTTGTTATTAAATCAGACTGATTTTATTTATTTTTTGTTATTATTATTTCAATATTAGTAAGAGTAAAATGTTTTCTAGATAGTTAAGACAAATAGCATTAGTTTGTCACAAAACGTATTTTTCTTTCTCTTCAAGTTCTCGTGGTTTTTTGAGAAGTGGTATAGGTTATAGTATTGATAATATTCCAGAATATGTAGACAAGAGTATTTAAAGCTAGCAAGTCATAGATAATTTATAGAATTTGACTGATAAATATTTGATAGCAATTAGCAAGAATGATAAAGAGACCATTTAATATCTAACTAAAAAGAGTTTATGTGAAAAAACTAATTAGTGGATTGATGAAGTTAATAAAAAGGGAGAGACCTTTTAGCTTTTAGGAACAGAAACAAAAAGTGTATCTCTTTAGTGTTTTACTAGTTGCAGCTACATTTATGGATTAGCCAATAACTTGGATAACAAAAAGTTTGAAAATTAAAGAATATTTAACTTAAATAAAAACTTTTTGGTGAAAAGATTGCTTTTCATAGATGGATTTAAAGCACATTAATTATTTACATAGAAATCTATTTTAGTAGAAGCATTTGTTTACAATTCTCTAAGGATTTCAATAAAAAAGGGGGATAGCAAGTAATAATAAAGCTAATAAAATTTACAATATGCAGGATATAAGATATGTTTTGTTTGTGATGGAAAATTCGAATAATAAATACCTTATGCCTTACTTGAAAATGATAAAAGGTAATTATACAAATAAGAAGACAACTAAAAATCTTTTGAATTAAATTGCTGGAAAATAGCTGATATCAACGATTGGGTCTTCAGTGATCTTCAAATACAAGATTTTAAAAAGTGGGCTTTTTCAACAGTAGTTGATTAATAAAATGAATAAATTGCAGAAATAAAATCTACTCAAACAAAATGATTAAAATTTATTTATTTGTAAAAAATATATATATAAAATGTATTAGACACTATCAAATACTCATTTAGAAATGTTCATATTGCCATTTTTATAATATCTTTTTAATGAAATTAAGTTCATTTTTTATGCTTTATTGCTATTTTTTAAAAAAGAACATTTTGTTACATGAAAGTGTCATTTTATTTTAGTAAAGATATTTGTTTAAAAATAAGTTAAGTCTTATTTCTTTATCAGATAATAAAAATATTATTTGATAAATTACTAGTGATACTAGCAGAAATACTTATTTATTTATTAGGGTTTTGCATTGATCAAAAATATCATGGTATTTACAAAAAAGTAATGAAGATAAGTTACAAAAAATAATGGGATTGATATTTTGTGATTATTGTAACTGGCGTATGTTATGAAGATTATTTTAGCAAATTATTATTTAGAAATAAAAATAGAAAAATCAAGACAAAGTCGATTACAAATATTAAAAGTAAGTAAAAATCTACATTGCTCAAAAAAGAAAGAATCATCAAATTAGTAATTTAGAAGTATTTATTATTTATTATAAACTAACGTACCAAATGAGTTAAAAATACAAAGATTAATCTGTTTTGGTATTCTACTTACAGTTAAATAAATCAATTTCAGATGAATTTATTCAATTTAATGTGAGATTTTTAAATTGTAAATCTTCCTTTATTTATAAATATGTTCAGATATTTTTTAGTTTTTTCTGATCTTGATTGAATTCAAATATAGACAGGCAATAGGCAATCAACTATTCCACCTTCAATTAAAATGTAAATAAATTATTAGGTTGTTTCTATGTTTGATGATTGAATATTATTAAATATCTTTTTTTGCATTATTTATGAATATTTTTTTTAATTTTTCGATAAATAAATATCTTTTTTTTTGTGATGAATTAATATTGGGTTTCTCGCTTTGATTTTGCGTAATAACTTATATTAATTTAGTAAATTTTTCATGTTTCTAATTTTTTAAAATATATAAAAATTTAAAGTCTTTCTCCTAAGTGTTTATTAGGGTAATGAGAAGTGTAGACAGATATTTATAAACTTAAAAATAAATTCATGAAAGAAATAGCATTTAATTTAACTGAGGAAGTCGACAACTCTCAGATGTTTTTGTTTTATTAGAAGTTTATTGTTAGCAATATTACCCAACTTTGAAGTTAGTTAGTTGCATTTAATTTAGCAAGTAGCATGAATGTATATTTTTAGGTTTTTGTGATAAAGCATTTCGTAATTCTAATTAATTTGACTTTAGTGATTTTTATATGGTATGTATGTATGATGCATGTATGTCTTGGCTCAGATTAACAATTTTTAATTCCGTTTTTTTATTATTTTTGAATGAATTGTGATAAATATGATTTAAAATTGTTAATATACATTTTAAGAATGTCAGGTAGTTATACACATATTAAACCTTTTCTTGAAACTTAAATAATTATAAGTTATATAACACTTGATCCACTCAACGGCAGCATTTATTTAAATATTTTTTTTTCTGAAGTATTTTAAACAAATAATAGACAAAAAATAGTAAGCTTCCTTATATTTGATGCTAAAAATAGAATGAAATTCAGGTTGATTCATTTTTGAGTTGTTATTAATAAGTTGGGGTATGAGTGTATTAGTATATATATACAAGTAGAATAGAAAATAAAATTTTAGTTTGTTTGAAGAAATAGTTTGACAATTATTGATTGTTGTTGATAAAAAACTGGATTGAAAATAATGAGCTAATGGAAAAATAAATGAAAAGAGCAGAATGAATTTAATTACATTACATTACTTATTCTGTGAGGGGTTTTTTCCAAAAAAAAAAATATTAAAAATTGTCTATGCTGCATAAAAATGCCTTGTCAAGAAGGAAAAAACTGTTTATTATTATTTAATTATATAATTAAAAAAAGTAGTGGGAAATAAAAAATTAATTTTTTCATTCACTTTTGAAAGTAATTCACAATGCAATAAAATAGCAAAAAAGCATGAATGAACGATACAACTTTACTTTACAAATCAATGAATTTTTTAATTAAAGATTGATTGATTGACTCATTGATTCATTGTTTTGGCTGATTGATTGATTGCTTGATTGTTTTTATTTGAAAAGAAAATAAATTTGAAAATCTTAAATATATATAAATAAAAGATTTAATATTATTATCATAAAACTCAAAAAATAAACAAAAAAAGAAAAATTAAGAAATGGCTGATCAATTAACTGAAGAACAAATTGCTGAATTCAAGGAAGCTTTCTCCTTGTTCGATAAGGATGGTGATGGTACCATTACCACCAAGGAATTGGGTACTGTCATGAGATCTTTGGGTAAGATACATTTTATTTCACCTTGCTCACGCTTTTCTAAGAAAACCTCATTCCTTTTCTTTATCTTTTTTCTTTTCTTCTTCTTCTTCTCCTCCTCTAAAACAGAGCAGATTTTTAAGCAAAACTCTGATTTTCATTGAATGCCATGCAAAAAAAACTCAAACACCTACACATTGAATAGCAAGCAGCTCTACTGAGTATGTGCATTAATTGCTAGGCACCTTTCCTTCTCTCCCTACTTGCAAATAAAAAACTTTCCCTTTATATAAGCTGCATAAATAAATAATTAGTTATACAATATATCTTAAGTCAATAAAATTTCTTGACGTTTTCAAGAAAATAATTCAGAAGAAGGCTATTTATTTATTTTTCCAATTAGCAATAATAAATCGCATAGCAAAAAGAAAATGGCAGTAGCAGCATGTAGAGGTTCTGGAACATGTTTATTTATGCAGCTACCACAAAATAGCTTCATTTTTAATAAAGAGAAAGGAAGTTTGAAGGTATAAAAAGATAAATAATGTCATTTTTCCATAACTGACTGCCCAAGGAGAAAATTAATTTTCAAATTTTTTTTGTTGGGGGAGATCAGAAAAAAGAATAGGAACATTTTTAGATGGCTTGAACAATCATTCAATCATGGATGACATTTAAAATTAATTATTCTTGTTAAATTGAATAGGTCAAAACCCCACTGAAGCTGAACTCTAAGATATGATTAACGAAGTCGATGCTGACGGTAACGGTACTATCGATTTCCCCGAATTCTTAAGTTTGATGGCTAGAAAGATGAAAGATACTGATACTGAAGAAGAACTTATTGAAGCCTTCAAGGTCTTCGATAGAGATGGTAACGGTCTCATTTCTGCAGCTGAATTAAGACACGTCATGACCAACCTTGGTGAAAAGTTAACTGACGAAGAAGTCGATGAAATGATTAGAGAAGTAATTTATTGTCTTTCATCCTTAATTTTCTCCTCTTCATTTAACAACTACAACCCCTCTCTCCCATTCCAAACCCACCCACATACTCACACACTAAACCATAAAATCGAAATTTGAAAAAAACAAATGAGGAATTTTTTTTGAAATTGAGTGTGTAAAATCATGTGTAAAAATCTATCAAGCGACATCGCATGTTTTTAAAGAAAAATAGCTTGGGAAAGGGAAATAAAAATAAAATGGATAGATGGATGGATGAAGTTTAAAATAGGATAAAATTTATTAAAATTTAAATTATAAAATAGGCTGATATTGATGGTGATGGTCACATTAACTACGAAGAATTCGTTAGAATGATGATGGCTAAGTGAGCAAACAACTTTAAAAACTAAAATATATATCATTAAATATTGAAAAACTTTACTTTTTTCATTCATTTATATAAAACAACAAACCTACAAAGTTAGTTGCATGCATATACATACACATATATATCAATCTGTATTAGCACTTATTGATATTCATTTTCTCATTGCCAATTAATTCATTCATTTACTCGTTTAAATTAATTTAATAGCTTACTTCTCCTTCATTATTTTATCATTTTATTCATATTTGGTTTCTAATATATACTCCAATTACTTTCAAATTCCTTCTTCCTTATATATTTATAAACTAGCTTCTTTATTAAATCGGTTATTAAAACTACTAAAAAATTAATCAAAACATATAAATACACTTATTTGTTTGTATTAAATCAATACAAATAATATTGCTCTAGTGCTATTTCGTTTAACTATATAATAACTAATTAGTATTACTAGATAATAGACCCCATAAATAATTAGAGTTTAATTTTATTTACTTAGTTGAGAAACTTCCATAAAATTTAACTATTTTCAATTATGAACTAATCTATTTTTTATTTATTTGTTTAAACCTGCAACTGCTTCTTGTTTCAATTTATTTAAAAATAAACCTCATATTTAATAAATTAATTGACTTACCTTTTATCTATTTTTAAAATTAAATCTAGCTGTTTTAATGATGCTTTATTAACTCCTACCAAATCAATCATCTGAATATTTTTTGGAAATATCTACTAATTTTTTATCAACTTTAATTGACAATTTCTATTTCTCAATTTACATATAATCCTAAGAGATTTTTGTAAATATTTTTAAAATAACTTTTCTTTGTATCAAATTTCATCATAATACTCATTTTTAACTAACCTTTCTATCTTTCACTAGATTAATAATTTATAATAGTAAAATAACACCTTCTAATATGTCATGAAAATATTCAGAATCTAAAGCATTTTTTTATGCTAAAGATATTTGAAATAATTAAATATTTCTGTTTTGTCAATTTTAAATTAAATATTATTATGTTTTAAGACACTGCCTTGTTAATTTAAAAATTTTAAAAATAATCTGAAATTGGAATAAAATCATTTGTTGATTTAAAATTCTTTAAAATAAAATAAAAAATTATCTTATATAATCTAACACTCCTAAATTTTTCAAAGAAAAACTTCTATTTTAACATTTTCTATTTAAGTTTTTTTATTCTTTGTGTTGAAAAATCTTTTATTGATATGATTTAAATGATTGTAAAAATATAAAAATATATAGAATATTGATTTGATGCTAGAATTTATTGAAAGAAAATTTGTCAACTTATTTTATTATTTTTGAAAATATCTTATCTTTATTTTTCTTTCTATTTATATTTTTAAAGTTGAAAGTCAAAAATGAATTTTGTTATTAAACTATAAATAAAATAAAATTTCTCAAATCTCTAAAAATTATGAGGTATTTTGTAGTGATATTGTTTTAATTTATGATTAAATTCTTACAAATAATCTATCTTATTTGAGATAAATATTCTAATTTTATTTTAAAAAAATTCAATATTAATTTAAATGGCAAAAGGTATGTAATGGATAATGATAAATATAAATTAGGTTAATAATGATCAGAATCATTCATAAGTATATCTATAAAAATAATTAATAAATATTAGATTATTTTTTTAATTCTAATTAATTTTTTATCAAAAGTAGAGACTCAATACAAAAATTTAACATAATTAATAGTTATGAAGGAAGGAAATTTTTAATCTTTAAAACTTAACTAATAGGATAAAGATATCTTCAAAAATCAATTTAGATAGCAAGGTCTTAGCAGTTTAGAAATATTGTTAACCAGGTTAGTCAAAATAAGATTAAACTATAGCAAATAAAATAGTTTTTACTTTTTAAATGCCTTAGATTAATATGGAAAATGTATTTAAATCACAAAAAGTGCTGAAAATAAAATATAAGAGGTCTTAAGCAAATACAGTAAACTATTTGGATTTTAGCAATAAAGAATCTTAGAGAAATAATTAGCATAAATCTTGAAAATGAGCTAAAATGGAGCCATATTAGATTTGAAGAAGGAGTATTTAATAGGTGGAGGAAACTTTCTTGGTAGTAGTAATCCATATGAAGAAAAATAGAAAAAAGAATAGAGCTTAAACAATTGGCTGGAGGATGAGGATAAGTAGAAAAGATGTTAATATGTAAACGATTGCATCAAGGAATTAAAAGAAATGATAAGTTAACTCTAACAATTAGAGTCAAACACAAAAACATATTCTTATTAAAAAATTAAGGATTTAAATTTAGCATTCTTTGAGAATCCAGATTGCCATCCTTATTTATTAGAATTTCTAGAGCTATCTGCCAATCGTTTATTGATCTACATAAACGAAGAAAAGCTTTTTGCTCAAGAAAACCAAAAAACATAATTTATTTAATTGATTGATGATTAAATACAAGTATTATAGAGTAAATAGCAATAAGAACCAATATAAAACCATATTTTTTACTTCAAACTCATCAGGAATATTTTTAACATTTCATAATCTATCCAATCATAATCTTAAAATATAGTTAAGATTTGCTAGACTTTTAAATAGGTATTCGCAGTTGCTTATAAGTAAGAATAAAATGCTTTGTTTTAGCTCATTCAAAAGTGTAAGAATGCTTGTAGTGTTTACAGACAAAGTAACAAGATTACAGGAATTATTTAATACAACCAAAATGTTCTTTAAAAATTGCATGATAATTTAACTTCAGTTTCGTTTTCAACTCAAGCGTCTTTTTCAAGTTAAGATTTCTCAAGAAAGTCAACAAACGCTTCTTCAACCAATAGTAGTATGAGCATGAATATGAATATGTATATGCAAAATAGCTAAGATTTTGCTAAACAACAACAAGATTAGATTTAATATGAATTGGAGTTATAAATAAGACATTAATGCATAGAAACAAAGTAACATTTTAGAACTTAATATTATGCCTTGATGCAAATAGACAAATTGATTCAAGTTATGAAGAGTGATCCTTAATATAAAATAGACTAAAATAGCACCTATTTTTATATTTTTATCAGAGATAATGAGAAAGGAATTATCAGCTACAGTGCAAAACAATATTATTTCAAATAGTTGGAGAATTTTTGTTTTGATAGAAATACCTTATTAAGGTATATTTCTCTTTCAGTTCTTATCAGTTGCTATGAGCTTTTTAAATTAAAATGCCCTAACTCTCCTTTGTTTTAGGAGATTTTTGATGCTATTTACACCAGATATTACTTTGAAGCTCAAGAAAAAGTTTACATCTTAGTATCAAAGAAAAAAGATTTAATAAAAGAAATAAAGAACAAAGATTCTCTAGAGAAACAGAATTAATTGAAGGCAATAGCTAATTAGGCATCATGGATTATTTCAGACTAAAATATTTTAAAGAACAATCAAGATTCAGAATCAGAAGGAGATTTTGATTCGGATAAAAATTCTATGAGTGCTTAATGTCAAAAGGGTGATTTAGACTTGATGAGGAGTAGGATAGATTAAATAAAAAACACTTAAGATTTATTTATTCTGAGCAGAATTGCTTGGTAGAATTACATTAAATAATAAAAAAATTTGTTTCAAACTGTTCAGGCTAATGCTGTAGATCAATTTTGTCTTAGAAATCCTTAAAAACCTATTTTAAAATTTCTAGTTGATAGCTATTTTATGACCAGAGAAATCTCAAGTCTAAAAGCCTATATTGTTGAAGGAGCTTTAGGGTCTGGAAAAACAACATTGGCTGTCTAGATTCATAAGCATTTAATTGAATAAATTTAGGAATAAATTGATCAAATGCTATCGAAAAATAAATAATCATAAAGTTGCATTGTCAGTTATGGACAACAAAAAATAATTTACACTCCAATACTTTTGAAGCTACAAAACATGAATTTAACAAACGAATTTGATTTACAAAATTTGTTTGATTCTTAATTTTAAGAAATAATTTAAAGCATTGAGTATAAACTCATTATTATTGATGGCTTAAATGAATTTAACTATTTAACATTAATTAAAATCTTTACTAATTCCATTAAAGATTTCAAGAAAATATTTTTCTTTATCACTACCTCATCATTTACTTAATAATAATAATAATATAAATAATAAAATGCATTTGTTCACAATGATTGTGTTGATAGTTTTTTGTAGCGATTAGGAATCTAAAGAGGTTAGTTTGAGAGAGATAGGTTAGATTAATTGAAGAATTAGCAAATAAAATAATTTATCAGTACATAAAATGTAAATTTAGATTTTGATAAAAGAAAACATTTTTAGAATAACAATTAACTAAAATATAGTTTAGTGCTTGATGAAATAAATAAAACACTTATTGAAAGTATTAGGAGAACTTATGATTCTAAGTTATTATAAAACCCATAAATTCTCTATGAAGCCTACATAATAAATAAATAATTAAATTATAAACAACCTTAATATTTAATTAATAGTGAAAAAGATGTCCACCACATGTATTTCTAGGCTTAGTTTTATGGATAATTAAGCTACTTTTAAAAAATATAATAACAATAAATAGTAGAATTATTCAAAATGGGCTATTTATACTTCTTTTCGCTCATTGCTGGACACATGCAATCTAAAAAATAAAACTTTATCACCCTTGAAACAGTTTAAAACGAAATAATAAACAATGTTTCAAAATGTTTAGATTAGATGTACAGTTAAATGTTTTAATAAAACATTAAAAAGGAATAAGAATGTTTCTATTTTTTAAAAGAATATTTCATAAATTAATTAACTAATTATTACAACAAAGAAATCTTTGAATAATTAAACATTCTAGTTTATCAAAATTAAAAATAAAACACTGAAAATCTAACCTTTAAGCAAGAAAGTTACTTTTACTTTTTTTTGAATTAAAATTGATATTTCACTCAATCTTCAATTCCATTTTCTACAAATATTAAAATTAATTCCAATTTGTTTTGAAAAATTTTTAATTGTATCTCTCTCCAATTTCTTTTTCATATATTTAAATCCATTTAAATTTTATTTATTTATTATTTTATGCTTGTTTTTTCTATGTTAGTTATTTGAATATAACCTCCTTATTCATTAAAATTAAAAATGAATCACTGAAAATCTAACCTTTAAGCAAGAGAGTTACTTTTATACATTTCTGAGTTATAATTGATTTATTATTTTATGCTTGTTTTTTCTATATCAGGTAATTTGAACATTCCACCCTTGCTCATAAAAAATAAATCACTGAAAATCTAACCTTTAAGCAAGAGAGTTACATTCATTTTTTTTTGGATTAAAATTGATAATCACTCAACTCAATCTTCTATTTTATTTTCTTTCAACACAAAAATAAATTTCAATTTCGGTTTTTTAAACTCTCCAATTTCTTCTTTTACTTATTAAATTCGGATAAATTTTATTATTATTTTATTCTTTTTTTCTATATTAGAAAATTTGAAGATATCATCTTTATGAATCAATAAATAAATCACTTAAAATTTAACCTTTAAGCAAGAGAGTTAGTTACTTTTACTTTTTTTTGAATTAATTTTGATAGCCACTGATCTTCTATTCTATTGTAAATCCATATAAATTTTATTATTATTTATTATTTTATACTTGTTTTTTCTATGTTAATTAATTTGAAAATTTGTAAATATCAAAATTAAAAATAAACACTGAAAATTAAATCTTTAAGCAGATAGTTAGTTACTTTTAATTTTTTTGAATTAAAATTGATAGTCATTCAATCTTCAATTTTATTATAAATCCCTTTAAATTTTATTATTATTTATTATTCGATGCTTGTTTTTTCTATGTTAGATAATTTGAATATTATATCCTCATTCATCAAAATCAAAAATAAATCACTGAAAATTAATCCTTTAAGCAAGAGAGTTACATTCACTTTGTTTTGAATTAAAATTGATAGTCTCTCAATCTTCAATTTTATTTTCTACAAATAGATAGATAAATAAATTTCAATTTCAGTTTTTTAATTTATTTAATTGTGTCTCTCTCTACTTCTTTTTGTCTATTAAATCAATATAAATTTTATTATTATTTTATGCTTGTTTTTTTCTATGATAGTTAATTTGAAGTTTTAAATTTTTAAATTCTATTAGATTCTTTCTACTGAATTAAATTAAAGAATATTTGCTAATTTTATTCATTCATTAATACTCAGTTTGTTCTTGCGCATTTAATTAGATTTGTAGTATTTCAGTTGGGATTCTTATCGAATTAGCTATTCTAATATGAAGTTTTGCTATTGGAATATTCTTATTCTATTTTAAATTAAAAAATATGGATTTTTAAAAATGCTGAACTTAAAGTATTGCCAATAATACGTCAATTAAAAACTTTAATTTCAGAATAACTTTATACTTTTTAATTTACTTGATTGACTAAAGGTGGGAAATCATTTAATTGAATACTAATTTTGCAGTATCTATCAAAAGTAATTAACAGCCATATTATTCTTGAATAAATTTATACAAGCGACCAAACAAAAAAAAAAGATAGAGTAACTTTCAAGCAGTTGATCAAAGAACCAATAAATTTAAAGGCCTAATTTAGTTTTGTAAATTAAACAGTTGTCTGATAAATTGAATTTCCAAAAAAAAAATTAAAAAACAAACGGTAGATTTAAATTTTAGTTTAAAAATATTAATGTAAGGTTGTTAAAAATATTTCTAAGTTCGCAAATTATTAAATTAATGTGTATTGAACTTTTATTCCTTGCTGCATTCAATCAAAAAATGTTTAAAAATATATTTTTAAAATTGCATTTAAGCCGTTATTTTCCTTAAAATTGCTTGAAGTGAATGCAATTTAGCAGGATTAGAAATGTAAAGAAAGTAAGTTAAATGGATTTTTTTATTTTTGGATAGAATTTTCAAGAGCTTTTTAATTGCAAAATTTGTAATAAAAATTGTAAATGTGCAAGTAGATTATGTCAATAATAAGGAAGACAAGCATAAAAATGATTGAATGAATGTGTTTAGGGAATTATTAAAATTGAGGATTTAATTAAATAACTTGACAGTGAAATTAAATATCATATTAAGTTGAATTGTTTTTCTACCTAATTGCGTATTTTAATTATTAGAAAAAAATGTGTGCGTTAACAAGGCAAATCGCTATTGTGAATTGGTTAATAGGTAGATTGATAAATAATAGAAGATTTGTATGACAAAGCATTGATTTTATATTTACATCTATTTTTTAATGTAATTTTTTACTATTTTAATTGCTTTTTCATTTGTTTCAAAAACTTTTTGCTCTATTAAATGAATATAATCTTTTTTTCTCAAAAAGTTTAATAAAAACTTAACAAATTAATTTCAATCAATCAATAAATAATTATCAAACTGCTAACTAACCTAGCAAGAATATTAATTACATTTATCAATTTACTGCAAATTTTTTAACCCAATCATTCAAAAATCACAATAAATCTGCAAATAAGCTTTGTTCCTTTAAAAATCAATAAAAAATGGGCTGCATTTCTGCTAAATCAAATTGCAATTCTAACTAGAATTGTCCTTGCAAAAGAAGACAAATGTACTTCAATGAAGTCATTTCAGTCAAAGAAATATTCAACATGTCCAATTACACTTAATTCACTTTGCCGCTCAAGTAATTTTGAAAATCATTCTTTTAATTCACTTAATAGAAATTGCAATCAAAACCAAATTTTACTCATTTATTAATATCTTTTTTGAGTTATTTTCAATCTAACCTATTTATTATTATTCATTTATAGATGCTACGTTAAACCCTCTTGTGTTAAATAAATGCTTGGTGAAGTTAAATGGCTAAAATAACTTAAAGAATTCACTCTTGAAGCAAGGTATTATATTTATAACAGATATAATTATTAAAGATACAAAATATTATTGATTTTTAATAAAGCAATTAACTAACTTCCCAAATTAATCAAGCAATTTCTCTGAATAATTTATTTATTTAATAATTAATTAGTAATAAAGACATTGGCAATGAAGGCTTTGAGATGATTGCTTAATCACTTTCTTATTTCAGCCATATTCAAAGTTTGTCTCTTCGTTTATGGTAGACCATTGTCAATTTTATTTTAATGATTTAGCTGAATAAAAACAATTTAAATTGCTAGAAATGTTAAATGAATGTTTTTAATAAATAGCTTCAATTTCATCACTGATAAATACATGAATAAATTTTCTAAAAACATGATCCACTTGAAGAATCTTACTTCTTTAAACATCGACTTCTGGTAATCTTTTAGTTTAAACTTTTTATTAGAATTGGAATTATCTTTTGAATGAATGTTTTAAATAAATATTTTAAATTAAAAAAGGTCAAACCATATTGAAGACAAAGGACTTATTCACTTCAGCGAAGGTTTATCACAATTAACTAATTTGGAAGATCTCTAATTAAATTTAAGGTATTTTTTACATACTTTTTACTTCAAGATTAACTTTATTTAAATTAATATCTTAAGCAACACCTCAATCACTCAAATCGGATCTAATAAACTAGGAGAAGCAATTAAATGCTTAACTCAATTAACTAGTCTCAAACTATGCTTTGCGTAATTTATATTCATAATATTTGACATATACTGTAGCATTTTCAATGACTGTCCTTCAACTCTATTTTAATTAAAAATTATTTAGATAAAACCAACTCAAAGAAGAAGGAATTTCTGAACTATGCGAGGCTATTAAAAGTCTAAAGTAGCTTAAAAATCTCTAAATTGACTTATTGTAATTATTCATTCATCTAAAAAAATATTTTTAAAATAAATTCTCTTATTATTAAAAAAGTGACTGCGATTTGTAATCGATTGATAATCTTACAAACACATTCAAAGTTACAAATAACCTCCAAAACATTAGTCTTAACTTAGGGTAATCATCTCAATTAGCTAATAAATATAATAACAATCAATATTTTACTATAATTAGCCAAAACAAATTGTAAAACTTCGATATCAGAAAACTAAATGAGCAATTTTTCTAAATATAATCACTCGAATAGATCTAACTTAAATTAAAGTAGACTTTTTTATTTATCAAAAAGGAATTTACAATTTTTTGTTTTTAATTAAAATTAGAAATATCGAAATTGATCAAATGGACGACATCGTCATGCTAAGAGCTTTTGCCAACTTAAAATAAAAAGAAATCCTAACAAATACTATTGATACTGACAGTGATGATGATTGTGAAACCAAATCTTCTCCCTAAAGTTCTGAAAATTGAATGAAAAAAAAATATATTTCTCTCAAAACAATAAATAAATTAAAAACAGTCTCCTCTCTTATCCTTAAAATTTAACCAAAACAAGAAATTCTTTATAATAGATATTTAAATTATTTATAAGCTATAATATCTCTCATAACTGATAGTAATAGACTTAATTATCTACTATTAAATGTATTGAGAAACTATAAAAAACATCAACATTTTATAATTTAATAGAAATATTAAAAACACAATTTTTCTGAGCTATCTATGAATGAACAATCAATCAATCAATTAATAATTAATTAATCAATTGAATCTTCAATCAACCAAATAAATGTGTATAAATTATATTAATTCTAATAAATTATATAATAATTATATAAAATATATTTTATTTATTTATACAAACATCTTTATTTATTCTTATATAAATTAATACAACTAAATCCTAAAATATCCTTTCAATTAATTAATTTACTCATGCTTTCAACAAACCAAAAGTTTAAAAACAAAATTATCTAGAAATTCAATGTTAATGTAAACAAATTATTTACACAAATATCTTTCTTTGTATATTCTTATAGAAAATATTCATTTAAAAGATAAATATGTTTTAATAATAGATTAATTTTAATAAATATTAAATCTATGTTGTTTATTTAAAAAGTAATTTTTATTTAATGCCTTCTAAATAACTAAATCATAAAATGACTTACATTTAACAGATTGATCCTTTCAACAAATTAAATGTTTAAATGCTTATTATCATAATTTTAATAAATTTATTGACACAAAAAGATTATTTATTCTTACATAAACATTTAGATTTAGATTTCTTCTAATTTCTACTAGCAATTAAAAAACCAAATAAAATAAGCCATAAAATAGTCATAAGGAAATAAAAAGAGTAAAAATCAAATGATGATAAATTTAGTATCAAATAATATATATAGATAAATACGGGAACGAGCTCAAAATCCTAAAAGTCAAACAGCCCTCAACATTTTCTCGACAAATCGAGAAAATGTTGAGGGCTGTTTGACTTTTAGGATTTTGAGCTCGTTCCCGTATTTATCTATATATAATAATTAACTAAAAATAGATATCATTTGATAATTATGCTTAACTTAAAATGTTTCAATTATTTTCACTATTTGTTTTAGATAATAAACGGTTTTAAAGAAAAAAAATCCTTTATTTATTTATGAATAAATTTGTTTTTGTTATTTTTTTGAAACAAAGATGAATAATTGTTGTTACATATTAGTTTATTTTAGGTTTTAATCAGATATTGAGATATCTATTTATTTAAAATAGATTATCTGTATGATAACATTTTTATAATTTTTTAAGATTGAAAAAGTGTGACAAGGTTTTATGGCAAAATAATGAAATTTGAATTGATTTTTATAAAAATTTTTTTAAATTCATAGATTTCCCTACAAAATAAGAAAATAAGTAATTTTTTTTTGATAAAAATAAAATACTAAAAATTTCTTTAAATATAAATGAATAGATAATTATTTGATCATGAGTTAAGCTGATTCATAGATTTCTCAAAAAATAATGAATAAAATGCTAAAATTTCATAAATTATTTTAAATTTATTGATAAAAAGTGTATGTTTTGATAATATGAAATAAGTATTAAAATTTTGAAAGGATTTATTAAAATTTAAGAAATGAATAAATAAATATTCAATAAGTAGCCAACAAAATTAATAGAGAGATAGGTATGGATAATTGTACTTATTTATTTATTATTTATATATAATAGTAGTTTGCTTATTAAGTTATTTAATTTTAATTTTATTCTCATACTCTTTTCAAAACAACAAACAACCAATTTTTAATTCATAAGATCTATCCAAGCTATATATTTACACATTTTTGTATGCATATAAATATGTATGTAGCACGTTAGTTATGTATGTTATCAGATCTTTTGGTTGTCAATGTAAATATTCAAAAGTTGTTCCAATGGAAGTGAATCATGGTTGTCTAATTTAACAAATTCAATATATTTTTTAATGTCACCTCCTAAAATTTCCTTCATTTACTTAGATATGTCTAATATTTTGCTGTTGACCTTTCCACTGTTTTCTATTTTAAAAATAATTTATTTTAATATTTTTAATTAATATACAAATTTGTTAATATTGTTATGAATGAATTAATGAATTACATGGATCGCTAATGGAAATGGAGGGTTTTTAATTAGGTTGGTTCCTTTGTGATTAGTTTATGTTATTGTTTTAGATGACTGCTTCTTCTTGTACTATTAAGGTATATCTAACTTTAGGACCAAAGTTTATAATAGGCTTTTCAGGTACTTCTTAAACAAGACTCCAGATTTCTTAGTATTTATTAGCCCTGAGAGGAGCTTCTAATGGGATTTGAATTTCAATAACTCCTGAGGGTTAAAGTTATTCTATTTCAATTTTTTGGTCTTTGTGAGGTCCTTGCAAACACTTAAAGTAAGTGTACTTAGGCCAAGCAGTTATTCCGCTATTTTCAATTTTAAAGCTCCATACGTAGGGACTGCCAACTTCAACATTTAATTCAGCAGGAGGATCAGTCTTAAGGAGAGCTTTTGGCTTTCTGTTTTCTTATAATTAAGATTCACTGATTTTAGAAGAGTTTAAGTTATAATTGGATTAGGAATTCTATTCTTCTTGTTGTCTGACAAAATCTTCTTTTTTTTCTTCTTAGTTATCTTTTAAATTAGGTTGATTAATTTCATTCAATTTGTTAATATATTCTTAAGAAGAAATAAATCTTTGTTGCTATTTAGGGACTAAATCATAATTGCTAAGAAGTGTTTTAATTTTTTATTCAACAACATCTTCAATCATCTTATGAAGCTCTTCATAAGTTAATTGAATTTTTTATTATGAATTTAATTCTACTACTTTTTAATTTTCTTAAATGTTGTTGACAACGACTTCTGAATTTCTTTCTATTTATTAGATTTAATTTCTTTCATCATTTTATATTTCAATTACTTATTTTTCTTTATTATTTTATTCTTCAACAACAGCAACAACTTCATTTTGAATTGGCTTAACCTCGTTTTAAACTTCTTTATCCTATTTATTTTCTTACTTTTTTTAATCTTTATTAATGACTATGCTTTCGTTTAAATCTTCTTGACCTTCTATTTTTGAAAACTAAATAATTCTAGACTAACTCAATTCATCACTTAAATTCTTTACAACGTATTGGTCAAGTGCTGGTTTAGAAGACTTAACTATTTTAATTTTCATAGAATTTATATTATTTTCTTTGAAAAAACCTATAGCTGCTTCGAAGTCCTCCTAAGATTCAAGTCCAATCCAATCTTTATCACTATCTTCATATTTAAAAGTATACTATTCAGGCAATTTCTATGAGAAAATAGTTCTAACTACAAAAAGTAGCTCTTCAAAACTATTTAAGCCTGAAGGAAGCTTGTGAATTTTCTTGCCTAGTTGAGCTTTGAAATTCATAACACTCATTTTTATTCTATTTTGATAATTTATTATTTTTTGATAAGAAATTCTTTCTGATTTTTAATAATTTTCAATTTATATTAATTATTGAGCAAAAACTTAAACTTGATTTTTAAACACAATCAGTCCTATTCACTTTTGATAACAAAACAATTAATCAGTCAGTCAGTCAACCTATTGCTTTTTTTCTATCACACCAATCAAGCTCTTTTCCTCTATTCAAATCAAAGTGAATTCATTCATTTTTAAATCAATTTTTTGCTATTGCATTGAATGTTAAAGATGTTCTTTTTAATTAGCTATTCTTTTAATGTCTGTCTCTATGATGTTCAAAAAAAGAAAGAAAGAAATCTATTCCACTGCTAACTCTTTATTCAAAAACTTAAATTTGTAAAAAACTCTGCTACCATGTTAAAGCATTCCCTACTCTGATTCGAAAATTCATAAGCGTCTACTGCAATTCAATCATTCTGAATCAAATTTGCGCCATTTTATTATATAGCTTTAATTTTAATTTTAAAATGATTGTAAAAAGATTTATTAAATCAATTATATTCTAGTTTAAATTATTTAAATTGATTTTCAAACAAAGTAAAAGTAATTATTTTAAAATGTATATTCTAGTTAAAATATTTTTATACGCATTGTCTGCAGAATATTTATTAATTTATTTTATTTAATAAAACATGTTAATTTTTTGATTTTATAATTTAGTTTAAGATTTTATTAATATTATTTTCATTTATTTCAAATAAAAATGCTAATTAAGAACTAATAATATCCATATTCGTCTAAGACTTACTATTAATTCAATACTCATATCTATTATTGAAATTCTAAACACAATTTAGTAATTTAATCTGTAGTAAGGAAAATTGTTATTTATCAAAATTTATTGTTTAAGAATTGTGTTTTTTTCTTTGTTTTATTTGCTTAATAATATAAATATCTTATTAGTCGATAATTATTTTATTTTTAGCATTTAATTAATTAGGTCTGAATTTATTTCCTTTTTAATTATTTTTTACATATTTTATCTGAATCATTTCTGATCAAATTATCTTTTTTTGAAGTAAATATATATTTCTATTCAAAGAACTTTATTTTAGCAAATTTTTTAATTTTAGCTGCATATTTTTGTGCCTAAGATCAATTTTTAAGTCTTTTAAATATTGATGTAAGCAAAAAATTATTATTTTAATTTTTACTAACTATTGATTTCTGAATTTTTTCATCTATCGCAATTTTTTTACATATTCTTTCTACACCAATTGTAATAAAATTTAGTTAATTTGTATTGAAATCATAAATTAATTTTATTCATAACATTTTACTTTTGTTATAAATTTGTTACATTTAAACTCATTTATACTACTTAATTGATATTATCATTAAGAAGAAATAACTATTCAAGCTATTATTTGAATATTAATTTCTTTTGAAATATATTCTTTCATTACAATTCTGATGAAGTTTATTTAATTTATAATAAAAAGAGACATGTTTAATAAAATAGAAAATATTTAATACGCTTATCATTATTTAAAAATATTCATTTCTTATGGACTCTAAGCTATTATTCTCTAAATTAATATTTTGTTCAGAAATAAATAATCATTTCTATTTCTACTTAATTCTTTATTTAATATCTATTTCATGTTTCATCATCTCTTAATTTGTTTTCAATCATTATCTCTTTACAAAAATTTGCGTTCTAATAAAAAAATTAATTGATTTGTATGTTCTACTTTTAATTATTCTAAAGCAAATTTTATTCATCCTAAACTCCTTTTCCTAGCTCAATAGTAATAAATAAATTCGGAACAAGTTATTTTAGAATATCTAAGCATTTGAATGGCAAAATCATTCTTTTTTAATATTTGAAAGTCCAGAAAAGAATGAATAAATTAAGAATAAAGAAAGGAAGATTTGAAATGAAAGGATTCTAAACTAATCTATAAAAATAGATTATTTTCTCTTAATGTTAATTTTTTGGTTTTCTTTTAAAACAAATTTTAAAATGTTTAAAATATATGTTTTAATTTATAACTTAGAAAAATAAAGATAACTTAATAGAAGCTATTTACTTTGGAAGACACATTTGTTTAGATACTTAGATTTAATAAGAAAACTATTAAATTAAATATTTTTAATTATTTGATCAATATTTATCTATCTTATCGAAATAAAGTAAATTTCTTTAATTCTCTGCAACTAGGATTAAAAAGAAAAAGTATTTTCTTCATCTTTGGTTTTAGCTTTTAAAGGAAGCATATTATTTAAATATTTATGAGTAGATTATGGATATAATTATTTATCTAAAAAAAGATTCTAAATCAACAAACCTCTAAACACTATAAGAATAAGAAACAAAGAAAGTTTTAAAATGGCCATAATTAATTTACTTTTTGCCTTAAGACAAATATTCTAGATATACATTTAAAGATATATTCGATATCTATTTTCTCTTTTATCAATAGTAATATCGATGATTACTTTTGGGTACTCTTAAGCAACTTTAAACTTTGATGAACAGAAAGCTTTCTGGGATTAATAATAATAGAAAGATATTTAAGTATTCTTAATGATTCTCTACTTGACTTAAATTTTATTCTAAATAATTGCTATATTGAATAGAAAATAGTAAATATAGCTTATTAAAAATGTTCTCATGATATTTATTTTATTGATTCCTTTAATACATTAACACTCTCAAGTAGAAGCAATTTTAGTAATCAGATACTCTTTAATAAGTGCCCTTCCTTTCAATTTAAAAACATTGCTCATGCACCATGGTTTCCAGTAGACCTTATCATACCATGCTTTAAATGTAGTGTTTGTAGCCATCTATTGCTTAAGTTATCTGATAATATTACCTTACTGTTTATTTTAATTCACCATTAATTAATCTTGCCTCCTTATAATAATAATGCCTCTCCTTTTAATAATAATTTCTATATACTGTCTCATGAAAGCTTATTTCGAATAAGCTTAACAGAGCATTTAGTTTATTTAAAGACATTTCCCAATTTTGATATTCTGATTGTTTATAATAAAATCTCCCATCTTGTATATATTTATGTAGTTTATATCCTATTTAAAATACTAACTTTGATAACCAAAGCCACATTTTTTCTACATATTTCAAAATCTAATAGAGTTTTTTATATTTAAAATCATATTTTTCTTAAATTTTTTTTTAAAAAATACTTTTATTCTCTATTTGTTGAATAAACTGTTTAGGAAAATATTATATATCCCTTATTAATAAAATTGATTGCCATTTAAAACACTTTTATTCTCTATAGATTATTAACTCCAATTCAAAAAAGAGAAAGGCTCTTCTATTTCTTAAAATTCTTATTAATTTTAATTAAAAAGTTTATTTTCTGATAAATTACTACTCATAATGAAAAGTTTTAGTAATCTAAAAAATTTAGAATTTCTATTTTTAAAGAGGATTTTTTATCATCTTTAACAAGGAAATCCAGCTCAGCTGGATTGAGTAAAAATAGAAAGAAGTAATACTTTTAAAAAGTCCCTTAAAGAAATTAAATGAATGATCTTATGAATAAAGTTTTAAGAAAATATCTCAGAGTAATTAATCTGAGTTTTATTAGAAAAAGGATAAAATTCTAAATTGTGGTATCAAATCAATTTAATTGTTTTATTTTATTTCTTCAATAAAATCCAAAAATTTATTTTTTGCTTTAATATTAAATGTTTTTTGATACAATATTCTAAAAAATGAAGAAAATAAATCATTTACCATTTAATATTAAAGTAGATATCATAAATATGTTTCCTTCAGAAATAAAAAAATTTTATCTGTGACCATTGCTTTCTCAACTTAAATTTAGTATTTTCGAATATTCTAAAAAAAAAGTGGAGAAAGGAGGGAAGATAACTTAAAAAATATAGTTTTAAACTATTTTCCTTCTGTCTTACTATAGACCCGTTATTGCTTTTTATAAATTTAGAAAATAATCCTACCCCCTTTAAATATCTTTTAATAAAATACTTGAAAAAGCTTTTATTGGTATCTTAAAATAATTGATGTATCTAAATGATACTTAATTCGATAAAAAGTGTCTGATTAAAGCAAATTAATTCTCTTTAAAATATGTATTCAATGTTTTTAATTGAAAAATATTTTTATGATGAAATTTCATCTCTTTAAAAATTTTCATGCTTTTTATAATTTGTATATAATAATTTAATCTAAAAAAATAAAAACTAATTTAATATAAAAAAATCTTTAAAATGATTCACATAATTGTCTTTTTTGCTTTGCTTTACTTTTGGGTCTAAAGCTACAAACTAATGATTAAGTATGGACTACAATCTGAAGTATCCTTTTCTATCTTATCTATGACACACTGGCTTATGGCTTTTGTATATTTTTATATCATAGTCTTCTTTTAGCTAGATAGAGATGTCCAAGAAAAAATTTTTGGAAATGAATTGACTGAAATTCAACTCTGGTTCCATGTTTTGACATGCAGTTACTTTACATTTGACTTGGTTACCAGATTCTTAAAGAATTCTCTTCCTACATGGCTTTTTTACCACCACTTATTTACTTTAATATTTATTGTGATTGCAGTTATACAGGGATAATCTGGTTCAGAAAATATTTATATATTAAGATATGCTACCTTTTGTAATGTTCCAATGAATATTAAAATCATATTAGCTAATTATGGTTAAAATTAAACCGACTTTTATCATGTTTGCTAACTCTTATATGCAGGAATATACTCATTTAATTTCCTCTATAAGTTACCTGAATTATTCATATAATTCTACAAGAGTAATACAAGTATACTAACATTAATTGTACTGACTGTATTGTGTTCTTAAGCTGTTTAAAGAATAAGAAAAGTGTATTTCTTATATTCTAAATCTAGTTTTACATACTTTTATAATAAATATGTAGAACAAGTATTTTGAAACTAATAATCAAAACAAATGTTAATAATTAAATATATTAAAATTTCTATATAAAAAATATATAATGTAAATCAAAAATTATTACTTTAATTAATAAAATTCTCTTCATTATTAATATTTATTGTATAGACCAGTGCGTTAAATATTTAATATTTTTAAAGTGGTCTAACATAGAATGTTTAGATTACATAAAAACTAAACTAAATAAATCAATAAAAAATCAAAATAAATAAATAAAAGAATTAGTTTTTGAAGAATATTAAGTTCCTTCATATGTTTAAATTTTTAGATCTCTATGTAAAGAATAAAAAAATGTAATAATTTTCTCAGTATTTATGAATAATATTGTTTGATTACAAATATTTCTAATAAAAGTTTAATTTAACTAGTAAAAATTCTCTTTCCGCAGCAAAAAAAATATTTGAATTACAAAGAAAAGACAAATGAGCAAACAACTTAACTTTTAAAATGATAGGTAGAAGATTACAGATTACTTAATTAATTTTCTAAATTAATTCATTATTCATTATGAAAATAGTTTTTTTTAATTAATCAAACAGCTTTTCTATTTGCTTTTTATTAAACTAAAAAAAAGTGTTTTATACTAAATAAAAGAATAATTAAAACATAAAATAATATTTGATTCTAATTTTATTGTTTTCTAAGGTTTTTATAAATTCATAGAATTGCTTTTTAAAGTTTTAGCCAAGTATTATAGTAAAAAAGATTACTTTTTAATGAATAAATATTCTACTAAAATAAATGATGATCTTTGTTATCTAAATTACATTATCAGAGATATTTTCAAAAATATTATTTTAATTTTGTAAGAGAAAATCAAAATGTTAAAAATATTATCTTATTTTATATTTCTAAAGGAATAAAATAAAGAGGGAAATCTATACTAAATATCAAATTTAACTAAAAACTTTGGTTTTTATAAAAAAAATATTCTAAAAGTTTTAAAAACTCTTGGAAATAGACAACCCGACTCTTAATTAATTTGATTAAATTAATTCAGGGATATAAAGGGAATAGACAACAAAAAAAACACTTAAAAATGAATAATTTAGTATAAATATGAATTATTTTATTCAGCATTTAATTTAAAGCTTGATATAATATGTTTATCTAATAGTGTGTGTAGCTTATATTTTCAAACAGATTGCCATATTTTTTGTAATAGTTTGTAAGTAAATTAAATATTAGAAAATCTAAATAAAATACTAAGATCTTTAAAAAATGATTCACATAATTGCCTATTTCTCTTTGCTTTGCTTTTGGGTCGAAAGCTACAAACAATTGATTAAGTATGGATTAAAATCTGAAGTGTCGTTTTCTATCTTATCTATGACACACTGGCTTATGGCTTTTGTATATTTTTATATCATAGTCTTCTTTTAGCTAGATAGAGATGTCCAAGAAAAAATTTTTGGAAATGAATTGACTGAAATTCAACTCTGGTTCCATGTTTTGACATGCAGTTACTTTACATTTGACTTGGTTACCAGATTCTTAAAGAATTCTCTTCCTACATGGCTTTTTTACCACCACTTATTTACTTTAATATTTATTGTGATTGCAGTTATACAGGGATAATCTGGTTCAGAAAATATTTATATATTAAGATATGCTACCTTTTGTAATGTTCCAATGAATATTAAAATCATATTAGCTAATTATGGTTAAAATTAAACCGACTTTTATCATGTTTGCTAACTCTTATATGCAGGAATATACTCATTTAATTTCCTCTATAAGTTACCTGAATTATTCATATAATTCTACAAGAGTAATACAAGTATACTAACATTAATTGTACTGACTGTATTGTGTTCTTAAGCTGTTTAAAGAATAAGAAAAGTGTATTTCTTATATTCTAAATCTAGTTTTACATACTTTTATAATAAATATGTAGAACAAGTATTTTGAAACTAATAATCAAAACAAATGTTAATAATTAAATATATTAAAATTTCTATATAAAAAATATATAATGTAAATCAAAAATTATTACTTTAATTAATAAAATTCTCTTCATTATTAATATTTATTGTATAGACCAGTGCGTTAAATATTTAATATTTTTAAAGTGGTCTAACATAGAATGTTTAGATTACATAAAAACTAAACTAAATAAATCAATAAAAAATCAAAATAAATAAATAAAAGAATTAGTTTTTGAAGAATATTAAGTTCCTTCATATGTTTAAATTTTTAGATCTCTATGTAAAGAATAAAAAAATGTAATAATTTTCTCAGTATTTATGAATAATATTGTTTGATTACAAATATTTCTAATAAAAGTTTAATTTAACTAGTAAAAATTCTCTTTCCGCAGCAAAAAAAATATTTGAATTACAAAGAAAAGACAAATGAGCAAACAACTTAACTTTTAAAATGATAGGTAGAAGA
>JH720316.1:1126184-1155171 GCA_000231825.2 Tetrahymena elliotti 4EA
TTAGCAATCTTCTTTATGCAGGAATTTATACATTTAACTTTACAATAATGTTAAATGCGATGTTGTATTACTTCTATATAAGCAAC
Source organism: Tetrahymena elliotti 4EA (assembly GCA_000231825.2). Lineage (NCBI taxonomy): Eukaryota > Ciliophora > Oligohymenophorea > Hymenostomatida > Tetrahymenidae > Tetrahymena > Tetrahymena elliotti. The sequence goes on from JH720316.1 coordinate 1,126,271, forward strand.
ACTAGCTTGCTCACGATATTGATGCTGATTTTATTGTAAACTTAAGCATACTATACAATAGTAAAATCACATGTGCCATCATCTTTATAAAGTTTGAGATACTTTTATAATAAATATAGAAATCCAATGTATTGAAAAATGTATATTAAATAGAAAAAACCTAAGTCAACACAATAATTTGTATTTTAAAATGATTATATTATTATAATTTTGTGTAAAAAAAATATATATAAATAAATACTTGGATATACTTAGATTTTATACCAAATTAATTTCCAAATTCAATAAATAATATATGGTTATTATTAGATTATTCTTCTGAAAATAATTCAATTATGCTATTTTTATTAAATTGCTATTATATTTTCGAAATTTTCTTAATTTAATTCAAATATCCCACTCATTTAAAACTACCACAAAAATCCGTAGGCTCTATTTTTATAAATTTAAGAGCTTTTTAAATTATCATTAATTTATGATATACTTCCTAAAGAATTAATGGTCAGGTTCGTAGTGCTAATTTCAAAATTTTGTTTGAAAAATTTAATCCAATTGTTCATATAATTTTTTTTAATTTAAGGATTTAAAAAAAGAAATAAATGTTGAAATAAAATAAAAAATATTTTACAAATCTCACTGAAGTACTTCATTTTCTTTGGATCTAAGAATGTTTTATAATATTTATTTATGAAAAGTTACTAAGCTCAAATTTAACATCTCACTAAAGTCTTTATATTCATTTCAGGTAAAAGTTATTAACTTTTTTAAAAATAACATTTCAATATTCATTACAGTCCTAAAATTAATACCACTTTTTTTTATGGGCAACTGACTGTTTTGAGTTTCTTTAATTTTGTATTTTGTATTTTTCTCATTCTTTTAAATATTTGTTTATTTAATATTTATTTTAATAATTCTTAAAGTATGAATATTTGTGGTGAAGTGGGTGTTTAAGGATTAGGATCTTACTTAGGATAGTGCTCCAACCTCTAAAATTTGACTCTTTACCTACAGTAAAAGCATTACTTCAATATTAGTTATGAATTTTTGAATAAATAATGCACTCATCGGTTCATTAATTTCTATTTGTTGTTTTCGGATTTAATTAAAATTTTTAATAGTTTTCTGATTCTTTTTAATATTTCTTTATTCCTTTAAAAGTGAGAATAATATTAGTTAAGCGGGATCATAAGGATTAGGATCTGGCTTAGCATAGTGTTTTAATCTCTAAAATTTGGCTCTTTACCTCTAGTAAAAACAGTGTTTCATATTAATTATGCATTTTTGAATAAATTAAGCAATAAATAAATATTTAATTTCTGAGCCACTGACTGACTAACTTTGGTAGGTTTACTTGATATTTTATCAGCTCAGTTGTTCATTCATTAATTCTGATTTGTTTTTTTCTGATTTAATTAAAATTTTTAATATTTTTCTCTTTCTATTAAATATTTGTTAATTCAATATTTATTTTTATAATTCTTTAAAAGTGATAATAATATTGGTGTGGGGGCATAAGGATTAGGATCTTGCTTAGCTTAGTGTTGTAATCTCTAAACTTTGCTTCTTGACCTACGGTAAAAATAGTGTTTTAATATTAGTTATGAATTTTTGAATAAATGATTCAATAAATAAATTTTTAATTTCTGAGCCTCAGACTGAGTAACTTTGGTAGGTTTATTCAATATTTGCTCAGATCATTGAGATCATTGGCTCATTCATTAATTCTATTTATTTTATTCAGATTTAATTCGAATTTTTAATATTTTTCTCATTCTTTTACAATTGTTTATTCAATATTTATTTTTAAAACTCTTTCAAGTTTGAATAAAATTGGTGATATGGGTGTATAAGGATTAGGATCTGGCTTAGCTTAGTGCTCTAATCTCTATACTTTGACTCTTGACCTAAGGTAAGAAGAATAGAGTTTCAATGTTAATTATGAATTTTAGAATAAATGATGTAATATATAAAGATTTTATTTTATGAGCCACTGACTGACTAAATATGCGGTTGGTTTACTTGATATTTGCTCAGTTAGTTGCTTATTCATTAATTCTTATTTTTAGTCTCAGATTTAATTCAAATTTTTACTATTTTTCTCATTTTTTTTACATTTGTTTATTCAATATTTATTTTTATAATCCTTTAAAAGTTAGAATAATATTGGTGGTGTGGGTTCATAAGGATTAGGATCTTAATTAGCATAGTGCTTTAATTTAAAAACGCTGACTCTTTACCTATGGTAAAATAGTGTTTCAATATTAATTATTCATTTTTGAATAAATAAATATTTAATTTCTCAGCCACTGACTGAGTAATTACTTGATATTTTTCAGCTCAGTTGCTCATTCATAAATTCTTATTTGTTATTTTCGGGTTTAATTCAAATTTTAATGTTTTTCTCATTCTTTTAAATATTTGTTTAATCAATATTTATTTTTATAATTCTTTAAAAGTGATAATAATATTGGTGTGGGTGCATAAGGATTAGGATCTTGCTTAGCTTAATGCTCTAATCTCTAAACTTTGACTATTGACCTAAGGTAAAAATAGTGTTTCAATATTCATTATGCATTTTCGAATAAATGATACAATAATAAGAAATTTATTTTATGAGCCACTTACTTACTTTATAACTTAATATTTGCTCAGTTAGTTGATCATTCATTAATTCTTATTTTTTGTTTTCAGATTTAATTCAAATTTTTACTATTTTTCTCATTTTTTTAAATCTTTACTTATTAATATTTCTTTAAATAATTTTTGAAAAGTGAGAAGAATATTGATGAAACTAATGCATAAAGAATAAGACCAAAATTTTTTAAAGCAAAAAGATTAGTTGAATTATCATTTGATTATCAAAATACAGATGACTTTTTTTGAATAAACAGATATTACTGGCTTTTAAATAATTCAATGGATGGATATCATTCATTATATAATTTATTAAAATTATTTTATGATAAAACAATAATTAATTCCATCTCTAAAACAAATAAAAATTTATCTGTTTTTTAAACAAATTTATTCATCTTCTCAATGAATTTTTATTTTTGTTTTTTGAGTGTTAAAAATAAAATGTTTCAGACGAGAAAAGTAAATAGTATTTAAAACAAATATATTTTTTATATAGATACCTTAAATATAAAAATATTTATCAAATTTAAGACTCTGTCTAAATGAGCATCTCATTTATTATAAACTTCCAAAAATTAAAGAAAACTGAGTTAATTGATTTTTACTTTTATTAACTTATGCCACCTTATAAAACTTTTCATTCTCTACAAAATAATATATAGATCATTTTATGAAATGCTCTTTTTGATAAATTAAAAAATTTGAAAAATCACAAATTTTTTGATTTTCACAAAGATTTTAAATATTAAAAGGGAATAAATATTAAATAATATTTCAACAACAAATACAAGAAATATCAATACTTAATAAAATTTTTACCTTTACATTCAATAAGTACTTAAAACTCTCTATGGCATTTAATTGTAGAGATTTTTAATTATTTCAGTACATTCAGAACTAAAAAAGATTTTCTTTGATTATTTAAATAGATTTTCTTTTGATGTGATATTTTCTTTCATATTATAAAGTTAGTTTTTAATATGAGCCCATATATTTTCTATTGGGCTCATATCAGGACTTTAAGATGGGCCAATATATATAACACCTTTATTTTATTTTCAGATAAGAATTTTTCAACCTTTTTGGCAGAATGACTTGGACATTATCCTGCTTGAAGTAAGCATTTTTATTTTTTAATGCTCTTTTGGTTATTATGGTTTTTTATGCCAATTAAACGTAGTTATCAGCATTTTATCTACCATCAAGTTTCTCTAAAAACACAAATCCTTCGCTTGAGATCAACCCCCAAACCATGATCTCAAGCCCGTTGTGGTACTAGTTCTCTTCAGTTGACATTGGTTTGGTCCATTAACTTCCTCTCACTTTTTTAACATACTCTACTCCAGATTTTTTGCTACAAAGTTTGGACTCATCCAAAAATAAAACATAGATCCAATCACTTTATTGCCAACTTTCATACTTTTATGCAAATAGCAATCTCTCTTCAATACTAGTCGCTTTCAATCCAATAACTTTCTTAGATCTAAATGCATTCAACCAATTTCGATTGAACAGGTTTTACACTGTTCTGGAACTGGCCTAATTTGGATTCAATTATTCATCTCTGAAAATATCCGTAAAAACTAATTATAGATGTCCTTTCTACTCGCACCCACTTAACATCATTCCGATTATTATCCCTTTATCAAATAATTTTACAGTCATTTTGACAAATTCAAACTTGTAAAAAGAAGAGGGGAAATTAAAAAAAATTGAGTCAAAAATTAAAAAAAATATATTATTTATTGGAAGTTTATTTTTTCTGATGGTATGTAAAAGAATGGATATTTGGAAACCAATTGACTGAAATTTAACTTTGGTTCCATGTAATAACTTGCAGTTACTTTGCTTTTGATTTATTTCAAAGATCCTAAACTTAATAACTTAAACAGTGGTTACTAAAACATCATTCATTCACTTTATTATTTATAGTCATTGCAGTAATAAACTAATTTTCTGGCACAGAAAATATTTATATCTTAAGATATGCCACCTTCTGCAATTTACATATGAATGTTAAAGCTATTTTAGCTAAAAATGGTCTACATAATAATATTCGTTATCACATTAGCAATCTTATTTATGCAGGAATTTATACATTTAACTTTACAATTATGCTAAATTTGATTTTGTATTACTTCAAAATAAACAACACTAGCCTGCTCACTATCTTTATGCTGGCCATACTATACAATAGTAAAATCTCATGTGCCATCATCTTTATAAAGTTTGAGATACTTTTATTATAAATAAAGAAACTTAGTGTATTAAAAAATTTATGTAAAATTAAAAAAACCTAAGCCAATCCATTAATTTTTATATTAAAATGATTATATATATATATAGTACCCTAGGGTACTGCCTTTCCGGCTACATACATTAATATAGTTAATAGCTAAATTTTATTTAAAAATAATGTAAAATAAATAAACATTTAAATTCTTTCTTGTATGTACTTAAACTTTATATTAAACAAAAAATATTTATTTTTATAAAAAAAGAAACAAAAATAATGAAATAAAGGATCTAAATTTTTAAATTATGTATGAATTCAAATTTTCCGAATTTCATTTTTATAATTTAAATTTTCTAATTAACTTTATTCATTCTAATTTTAAAAAATATCTGATGAGTGAATTTGATTATTATCAAATTATTGATATTATTTCAAGCACTTCTAAATGCATATACTAAGAGCTATTAATAAGGCAATCAAGATTATTGTTAAATTGGAGATTAATAGAGCAAAATAAATTTTATGTTTCATATCAATATTTTTTATTTGTCCTTTCAGATTATCTTCCAACTCCATTTATTTTTAAATTTAAACATACAAACTCTACTAGATATAATAAATCTATTAGTTTTTATTGGCAAATTACTCATAGCTAAGTAATTTACTATCAAATACACTAAATACCAACATCAGTTTTCCTTTTATCTGCGCCTTAAAAATAATTTCTATTTTAATTTAAGAATTATGATTGTTGTTAAAGTAAAAATCCTGAATTTATTAAATTTTATTATCTTCCATAATTAAATAAATCTAAGCAGGAATTAAAACTAATTTTTCCATATCTTTTTAGCTTTATTTCTGAAGAATTTAGATGTTTAATGTAATAGGTTAAAATTCCTATGAATTTACTGATTAATTATTGCAAGCATTATCTTGAATACATTTAACTGATAATAATGAATCAAGAATCTTCTCTTTTGGTAATTAGTTTGGATCAGATTCAAATTTTAAGATCTAGTTTATAAAGGGAAAGCTTATCGACTAAATACTCATTAGCTCAGATTTGAGATCAAATTTAAGTTTTAATGTTTTTTTTATCAAACTATTATGGTAAATTTAAAAATACAAAGTACAAATGTTTTATCTACATTTGTTAGAATCTTTTTCCTTAAGCTATTCAACTTCAATATAGCTTTATATTCTAAACTAAAACTTCAATTAACTATCAATTCTAAAATCTTTGAATTAAAGATCTAAATAATTTTCTTCTTAAAATTAAGGATTGAAACTTAATTAAAAATCATAACACTCTCTTGGTGTATTTGCAATTTTTATCATTATTAATATACTTTGATTATTTTGCTCTACAAATTAAGATCTTTTAATATCAAACGTAATAAACTTGCTTAAATTGATCAAATTTTATTCGCAAAAATTTGAATTGCTTGAATCAAATATAGACTCACATTTTTCAAATTAGCCATCTTCTTTAAATACAGGAAAAGAATTATTATCAAGACAATAAAGTTCACAGACTCTATCATTTTCATCTTACAGTTTAGTGAATCTTGGACAAGCAAAATAGCATTAATTTTAGAAAAAGACTTTTTGGTTTGAGCATCTGCAAGTATTTTCTGACTCAACAATATGCTTGGAGAGTACACAACTCAAACAACTTTTAGATGAACTATTTGTGCAGCCATTGCATAAAGGGTGACAATTTTAGCACTAATTGTTTTGATTTAAAAATGTTCCTATAGGACAACTTTATAAGCAGGTATTCAAATAGAGATAAGGCCAATTTTAGTTACATTCCTCACAAATTTATTAATTTTCTGAACATTTGGAACAATTTTTTAATGGACAATATTTTGAGATGGGCAATACTAAATTAAAATCTCTATTGCACTATTTATTATCATCGCATATACAGAATAGCAAATCTTTTTAATAGAATTCTTTATAATTTAAATTACACTCTGTACAACTTTATAAATCCTTACATGAGTAACAGTTTTCAGAACACGATAAACATTCTTTAAAATTAGGATCATCATATCTTAAGGAAGCATAATATCCTATAGGACATTTATCAAGACATGAAACAATTTTTGAAAAAGAATTAAAAAAGAAATATTTATTTGGTTAGCATTTTTAGCATACAAATTAGTTGCTCGCTAGGCAAATTAAGCAATTTTAATGACATTTTTTTACACAACTATTTGAAATATTTTCAAATATAAATTGATCATCACAAAAACATTAATTTACTTTTTCTTGATAGATTGTTCCAGTAAGACATTATACACATCTTTCTTCTTCTTATTTTATACAATACTATATTTTAGATTCTGGACAGTCACTTTTATTTTAAGTTGTTAGTAAATTTGAACAAAGATAAATACACTTTCCATCAAAAAGAATAAAGTTTTGTTGGCATTGTATACACAAATTCTCTTATTTTTAGCTACATACTTTACAATTACTAATCTTACAAATTCTACAAATTAGGTTTATTTGATCAACTACATATTCTTGTTCACAAAATGTTGAGCATTTTTAAGGATCATCTTCATATCTAAATAAGCCTTCACAACTTTGAATACATATGTTTGATTCAACCTCAACTTTGTAGTAAAAAGGGCATTTTAAAGTGCATTATTATTCATATTGGAAGAAATTTTCTGGACACTTTGTGAAGCAAATATTTTCATATTAATAAAAAACACAACTTTTTTTACATAGATTTTATTTTTGATAAATAAAATAACCATTTTAGCACTAAAAACACCTTAAATTTTTATTATTGAGGAGCAAATTATATTATAAAGAGCATGTAAGACATCCCAAAGGACATTAATAACAAATATTACCTTAAAATGTAAATTAGAATTGTTCATCATATTGACAAGATTCATAACACTTAAGATCTTACCTTAGAAAATAATTTGGTTAGCATAACATACAATTTATTCCATCTTCTGAAAATTAAAGACATTTTGTATCACCATACTTTTTAATCTATGTATCCTCTTTTTTTAAGTTACAAACTCTTGAACTTTCTTCTAAATAAAATCCATATCTACACTTAAAACATACATTTCCTTCATGGCATATTTCACAGTTTTCTATAAGGCACTCATGTACTTTGTAATATTCTCCATACTTTTCTAAGAACTAATTATCAGCTAAATTGAGCTACCCAATAAATAAACTCCTAAATTTTTTAAAACATTTTTTTTCATCACAGTGAATGTGTTTTAAACATTTAGGCTTTTAACAGTAGCATAAACCTTCAAATAAAATATATCCTTCTTAGCATCTAATACACTACTTATTCTTATGAATATATTATTTATTATTAATATTATCTTCCTTCTTAGTATAGTCTATTACTTTACAATCTGGAAAGTTATAATCTAAATAACAATTAAATTTTTAAACTGAATAGTCCTATACATAACCCTCAAAACATTCTACACAGATAGTATTGACAAAAACTTTGCAACCTATTTTCGATTTTATGCAATCAATTTTATACGTATCATTGCTTTTTAGGATATTGATAGAATTAAAATAAAACATATTTCCAGGCAAAAAACTCCCACAAATAGGATCACAATTAGTCTGACTAATTAATTAATATCCACTCTAGCATAGAATGCAAGTATTATTGAGACTATGAATAATACAATTTTCAATATTCTTCTCACAAATCATAGTTTTTGAGTTAAAATAGAAACCTTATTAACACTCTAAGCAAAATGATTTTTCTTCATTATAGTTTATACACTTATCAAAAATCTTATTTTAGATTAAGGTATGAGAAGAGCAAGTAAAATACAAATAATTTAATTCTTGTTTACTTTTTATTTATGTTTTGTTTTTGAGGCAGAAGCTATCATAAAAATCAATAAATGAAAAAAGTTATTCTCCCATATTCAGTTTATCAGAGTAATTAATACAAAATGAATCTGTTACATTTAGATTAATGCCATAAAACTAATATTTTTTAACAAGATCCTCTTTTTCTTTGTCTGTCATAATGTAATCAAATTCAAAAAACTGTTTCTAAATAAAACTTAAATAATTTAAAGTCTCCATATTTTTTAAGTCAAAATTCTCAACTAATCTGTGATTCAGGACATATTAAGACTGGCAAAATAGGTTTAAGCAATCATCATTATTCTAACTCTAGTTCTCGCAAAGAAGAGATCTAACTCTTTTTACACACTAATTATTTTATTGATCTAAATAATATTTTGCAGGAGTTTTGCATAAAATACATTTTTCTTAATTTTTCAACTCGCATAAGTAATCTGCATCTTTTAATATATTAAAGTCCCCTTCCTAAGTCAATCTTTTTAAAGTTAGAGAAGAATGCTAAATCCCATTTTTTTTTCCAAAAAAATGTTCTTTTTCATCTTGGCTTTTAATAGCATAAAGGTCATCAAAGCCACTTTTAAACTTCTTATATTCATAACTTTAGTTATTTTGTTAAGTAAAATAGAAATCTTTAAACTAATTTTTTGAGCCTTAAAAGTTAAATGATTTAAGATTAAGATTTTTCTAGCTACTATCCTATATATTTTAAATAAATCTTTTTCCTTTGCTTATCAAAATACATTCTCCATTTTAAATTTTATTAGATTAATCACACTTTAAGCATTTATTTTGATTTAATCTACTGAACAGAATACACCCTGTCATTTTAATACAATTTTGAAGATAAAGTTTATAAAAAGGTTAACATTTAGTACATAGTTCTTTACCTTAGATTTCTTAATATTCTAGACAATAAGGTATAACATTTTAACATTTTTGTTAGTCATCTCTTAAAGCTTAGCCTCTTTTACAGATACTTAGAACTCTATATAAATACATTTAATTTTAAACTGGAATACAGCCAACTATTGAATAAGAATCATAAAAGAAAAAATCTTAAGTACAAAATTTATTACTCTCTTAAAAAATAATCAATTAATTAGGGTTAAGAAAATTCTCTCCTAAATATACTCCTTACTAAGTATTGTAGTATCCAAAAAATCTTTGATGAAACCTTACACAAACTTATAAGATTTCATTAAATAAAGCACAAAACGTCTTATGAATATCTCTTTATATAAGCTAACTAGAAAGTTATAAGATATATCCAAATCTAGGAAAAAGACATCCTGTTTCACTCTCATTTATAATTGCACATCTTTCAAAAAATTTTTAATCTTGAACAATAGTATATTAATTATTTGGTAATAATTCAATCCCATTTATTGCTTCTGCGCATAAACCGTCCTCAGCAAGCCTTTTACAATTAGCATACTAAAAATAAGACAGTTCATATCTAAAATCAATACAATATTTATAATTTTTTGAAACAATGTATCCTATTTCACACTCAATACATAATAATTAATCAAAAAAATTATAGTAAAATCTACTTGGTGCATAAACATATTCAACGCAATGATCTATTTTACTCTCTTCCTAGCTTCTTGCAAATAATATATTGTATAATATGATTTTTAATATTAAGGTTCTATATATTATCATAGTTTTAAAACAAAAAGTTTTTATTATTTAATCAAATCCTTTAAAACAATAAATGATTTGATTCTTTCAAATTATGAATTATATCTCCTAATTAATTAAAATATCTACTAAAAATCGAAAATCTAATTTTATAAAAATTTTCATCAAATTAGATGCCTAATTACTACTTTACATTCTAATATACTTACAAAAATCCAATAATTATTTTTTATTATTTTAAAATTGTTTTTTACAATTTGAATTCTAAAAATATTGCTAGGATTAACATATTAACAATTAATGAAAACAATATTTAAAAAATATTTCCAAAGTATGAAAATAAATCTATAGAGGTAGTTTTTACTTAAAAAAAGAAATAATTAAAAATTAATTTTCAAAACATTCAATTTTTTTTATTTTTAAACAAAAAATATTTCAGAATTATTTAGAAATTAATTAAATCCATTAAAAATACAGTTTTATAAAATATTATCAACATCATTTAATTTCAGTTTCAATATTATGAATAACTATTTAATTGATCATTTATTTAATCATTATTATCTTAATCTAGAAATTTTTTTTTGTTGAGTTTGTTAACTATCAACTAATATTAGATACTATAGTATGTCTGTAATGCAAAAACAAAGTAAATAAATGGTTTACTAAAAAAATGTTTATCATTAAAAATTATTTGTTTTATTTTTATTAGTAAAAAATACTTTCTTAGAGATCTAAAAATGGAGAAAGAATATAAGAGGTATAATTAACAAAATAAATTATTATTTTATAAATAATTTATTAGAATAGATAAAATCAACTAAATTAAAGGAGATAGATAGATAATTAATAAATACCATTATTGTTTTAAAAATACTTTTATTTTAAAAAAGCTATCATTTTAGTATTTACATTTAAAAATACTTTTATTTCAAAGAAGGGGAAACTTTAAATAGATTGAATAGATAAGGCTTATTAAATTAAAAAAAATAAATTAAAACTATTAAAAATTAAAAATAAATGATTCATTTTATTGCTCTAATTGGTTTCTGTTTCTTGTGGTACTTTGTTTACTAATTAATGACTAAAAAAGGATTATAATCAGAAGTATCTCTTTCTATTCTCTCAATGCTTCACTGGTTCATAGCATTTGTATTCTTTTAGACTATTGTCTTTTTCAATTTAGATAGAGATGTAAAAGAATTGATATTTGGAAACTAACTGACTGAAATTTAACTCTGGTTCCATGTAATAACTTGTAGCTACTTTGCTTTTGATTTATTTCTAAGATCCATAACTTAATAACTTAAACAGTGGTTGCTAATACATCATACATTCACTTTATTATTCATAGCTATTGCAGTAATAAACTAATTTTCCGGTTCAGAAAATATTTATGTCTTAAGATATGCAACCTTCTGCAATATACCTATGAATGTTAAGGCTATTTTAGCTAAAAATAGTCTACATAATACTATTCCTTATCACATTAGCAATCTTTTATATACAGGAATTTATACATTTAACTTTACAATTATGCAAAATGTGATGTTGTATTACTTCTATATAAGCAACACTAGTATGCTCACGATATTGATGTTGATTTTATTGCAAACTTAAGCCTATTATACAATAGTGAAATCTCATGTGCCATCATCATTATCAAGTTTGAGATATTTTCATTATAAATATAGAAACATAATGTATTGAAAAATGTATATTAAATTGAAAAAATTAAAACTAACCTAGCAATTTGTATATTAAAATGATTATCTAATGTAAACAAAATATATATATTTATATATAAATACTTGTATATAACATTAATTTTCAAATTTGTAAATTTTATTTTTCTGGCCCTAATTTTTAATTTTTTAAAATTAATTAATAAAAAAGTAGAAAGTAGTGTCATTTTTATTTTATGTTTATTATTATTTTGTTAATCAATTTTTAACAAAAAATATATTTTAATAATTTAAAATTAAATTTTAGAAAGCCATCTTTAAAATAGGTTTATTAATAAAATCATTCATTCCGACTTCAATAGATTTATTGTAGTCTTCCTAGCCTACATATGCAGTGCATGCAATGATGATTGGGATATTTGTATAATTTACACTTTTATAAAATTAAATTATTTCCTTCACTGTTTCGTATCCATTTTTAACTGGCATTTCGATATCCATAAAGATCATTTAAGGTGAACTGCAACAATTTTTTTAGTATTAAGATTTAATGAATTATATTGCTGAATCACCATTTGAAAATGTTATCACATCAAATTAAAATTATTAAATTATTTTTAGAAGAGCATATAAGTTAAATTAATTATCATCTACAATTATTATTTATGGGCAACTGCATTTTTTCTTTTTGTTCTAGTTAAAATCTAAAATTTCTTCTATTATTGATTATGTTGAAAAAGGTTTTTCATTTCTATTTTGATCAAGATTATTTTCTATATCAAAAATTTTGCCCCAGCTAATTTATGATTTAAGACTATTAATTTTGTCAATTTTATCATTTGTTAAAGATGAATGTGATAGTTTTTAATTAGATTATAGCTATCCTATTATTTATTTTTAGCTAGCATAAGATGTAAATCCTTCTTATTCGTTGTATGTATTATCATCTTTTAAATCTATTAAAAGCTTTGAATTTTAAAAAGTTTTTTTTAGAGTTGTTGCATTTTAGTATAATGATACTTTTTTACTCAAACTTTTTATTTCAGATACTCCATTTCTAAACTCATAATCTGTGTTATTTGACAAATCTGAATTTGCTTAAAAGTTTTAATTTTGCTAATATTTTTACTAAATAAATGATAATTCAGGTTTGGAAATTTAAGGATTATCAATATTTTGCTAACTTTAACTAAACATCGGTGTTTAAAAAGGACTGCTATTAGATTAAAATTTCAAATACATTTTAGAAGGAGTTTTATTTGATTTATTTTGAAATTCCAGATTTTCATCTTCTTAAAAATTTTTATGAATTTAAATTTAAAATATTTTATTTAATTCTAATCTCATATCCTAGTTGAAAGAATCTTCTATCACTTAACAAGAGCTTAAATTTTAGTTACTTTCTTCTAAATTAACCTTATTTATTATTTATGTTATTTCTATACTCATAGAATTCTTTATGTTGTTGTTACTTTCTATTTATTTTTTATCTCTAAAACTATTTAAGTTCTTATCAAAGTTAGGCTAATTGTTTTCTTATATAAAGCCAGAGATAGAATTATCTTATTTTTCTGTATGAGTAATATCACACTCACTTATTTCATTTATGGGAAAAGTATTTTTGAAAGATTAATCAAAGCTTTAAAAATTTTAATTTTAATGCATTGGACTACTTTTAAAATCAGTTTGCTAATTTTAAGAAGGGCTTGCTAAATTATGATCTGCTTTTTATTATGAACTTTTATTACCTTTACTTTAATCTAGGCATTATTCATTGACCATATCTAGACTATTATTGCTAAAATCTTCTACCAATATACTAAACTTAGATCCTTTACCATATTCTGATTCTACAAAAATGCCTCCCTTGTACGATTCATCTTTTATTAAACCTTTAGCCAAAGAATCAGATATTATCAATCCTAATCCACATCCCTATTTATTAAGCTATTCATCTTCTTTTTTTATATACTATATCTATGTAAATAAATTAATATTTCAAAAAATATTTTTCTTAGGGAATTAAACAATAAAATTTACTTTATTACAAAAGTTGAAGATTTATTTTTAATTATCATGAGAAATACCAATTCCGCTATCTTTCACATAGAGCTAATAAATGCTTTTTGAAACTGAAAGAATACCCAATTCAATATATCCAGATTAGGTGAATTTTAAAGAATTTGATAAAAAATTAAGTAAAATTTGACGAATTCTGTTTGGATCTGAACAAATAATTTAATTTATCTTTGAATCAAAGGTAACTCGAATTTCTAAATTCTTCATTTAGGCTTAGATGCTCACAAGCTTACTACAGTCTTTTAATAAATTAATTACATTAAAATCTAAGAATGAATACTTAAATTTCCCACAATCCATTTATACAAAATCAAGGATATCATTTATTTAGTTTAAAAGAAGCTTATTAGAAAAAAGCGCTGGAATTATGTATTCTTCTATGCAAGATTAATAATCTTATCCTTACTACAGCTCATCTTTTAAAACCTCTAACATGGAAATAGAGCAGTTCAATGGTGTTCTTAGCTCATGAGAAAGCGTTGCAAAAATTTTCATTTTCTCTTTTTAGATTTCTTCAACTTTTTTTTGATAAAGATCTTCCCAAAGTTCTTGAACAATAACTAAAACTAATGACTCTTTGTTTTTTTAGTCTTCTTGCATAATTAAGTCAATTGGAATAAATTAAATTATCAGATCTTTATTTTAATGTCTTACCTTTAATAATTATTGCAATTTACTCTTATTAATTTGTGAAATTAATTTACTTAAAGCTTAGTAATATTATTTGTTTGTTGAATATAATTTAGATGATCTTCAAATGTTTTTTCATTTTAAGATTTTCTATTAATTTAATTAAATTATAAAACCATAAATTTAATTGACAATTTAATTTTACTTTTAATCAGAATTTTCGACAATTTTATATTCTTATTCAGTCTTTTCATTTACTCCTGTCTTTGGAAACATGCTATCAATAATTTCAGCAAAATTAATTCTTTGTTTAGTTATTTCATTTGTAGCTTCATTTTCTATAAAATAAATTTTTAATTGATAAAAATATTTTAACAAATGAATATTACAATTTCTTATTTTAAATTTAAATGAATAGCTGATTGCTGATTCATTTGAGTTATTATAAGTCTTTAAAAGCTCATTTGTTTGGTTATTTTCAGTTGTTGAATTATTATTTGATATATTTTTATCATTTTATAAAAGATGAACATTTTAAATGTATTATAAAATTCTATCTAGCCCATTTTAATTAATATTTGAATTTGGTACAGTATTTATACTTTTACTCGCTTGTTCTTCTTTTTGAAATTAATTATCTTCTACATAGATATTTTTTCTTTCATTTTGATTTTGTAATATTTGGCACTTTTCTTATTAATTCTTACCTAAGAATTATCAAAAAATCTAAATTTAAAATGAATTTAATTTTAAAATTTAATTTACAATCTAAATTTTATTTTTTTGCCTGAATTTTGCAATCTTCTAAAATTTACATTTTTCCTTACAATTCTATATTAGGAATTTAAATTTAACATTAGTTTTCTATACAAACATTTATTTGCTCACTCTCTTTTTATTGAATTTATCTCTAAACTTCAAGCTAACCTTAAAGAAATTATACTGGTTTCTCTTCTGTATTTATCTTTTTTTCTAATCCTTCCTATTTATATTATTATAAAATTAAAAAATTTATTATTTTGAGTTTAATGAGGGATATCAAATTTTACAAATCAACTAAAAAAATCCATATTTTTTTTAAAATTTTTTTGATCTGAAAAAATCTGATAATATTTAAAAAAAATTTTAAATATCCCCTGAAAAAATAAAAAAGTAATGAATATGATGGTAAATAGAAATAGAGTTTACTCGATAGCTAAATTTAGATTTAATTATATTTATGCTAGATTATTAAGCCTGATTATACTATTAGATGACATCTGATTTTGATTTTTAAAATTTACTTTATTGTATTGAAATGCTAAAAGCGTGATTTAAATTGCTAGCACTTTCAGTATTCGTTCTACTTACTTTTTTGTTTAAATAATTTAGGATAACTTTGTTTTTATTCATTTTATGTAGGTCTTAATTATCTTATTCATTATGATTTTAAACTTCTTGTTCTTCTACTTTTGAATTCCTGTTAAATAAAGTATTTAATTACTGTTTGTTTTTTTCTTCATCTAACTTGCTATTTTGATTTTCATCTATTTATCCAATACTAAATAGTACCTGCTATAGATCTTTTTCGCTTTTTGATTGAAGAAGCCTTTAAAGAGTGGCGTTGGTAAATAATACTTATTTTGTAGAGTCAATTATAGCTAATCCTTATGGTATCATTTTTAAAAGGTTTTGATAAAAGTTTTAGGCAAGGTACTTTTAACTTGAATCATTTTTAGGGTAAAATACTTGCCTTTCATTGATTTACAAATTTTTTATGTTTTATAAGACTGAATGAAAGAAAAATAAGATATTTATAAATGTACTTAAATAATCAAAATCGTTAGCAGCTTAAAGGCGAATAAGAGAATATGCTTATAATCCAAAAGTAAGTAATAAATTAAGTTTAAAATTATTAATGCTTGGCGCTTATTAAACTAAAAAGGACTAAGAAAACGTAGATATCACAATGATTAGTTAACTATTAAATCGAATCAGCATAATTAGTTCAAAATTAGAAATGTAAATCATAGAAACAATCAAAATAATAAAAGTATCTTTTAAAAATCTTTTAGAAATTAAACATTTTTAAATATATTTCATGTTTTAAGTCTATTCTATTTATTATCTTGAGGTATTTGCCTTCTTTTATGCTAGATTTACATCTTTAGAATATCGTTTTATCAAAATTAATAAGTAAAATGCTGCTAAATTAATAAAATAGAGAGATCCTAGAAGCTTTTTTTCAAGTTAAAAAATGCAAATAAAAGCCAAAGCTATGAGGTATAAATATATTATCACTGAACTGATCATAGTAACATTATCAAAATGAATTATCTCTAATTTAGAGTCCTCTTTATTTATTTCTACATTTTGCATATTTTATTTAATCTTCATTGAATTTGTAATTATTTATATTGACTATTATTATTTTTTGTCTTTGTTAACTCCTGTTTTTTAATGATGAATAATTAATGTTTAATTTTTAATTTACTAATTACTTCCTTTCATTTCATTTCACAATTCATCATAAGATTTATTTATCTTATGATTTTTAATTTATAGATATAAATAGGTTATTTTAAAAGTAATGCAATCTTTTCATAAGAAATTTCAAAATAATAAAAATGAAATGTTTAATTATGTTTCAAGTTATTTATTTAAAAAACCTTGTGAATTTTTACAAATTATTTTATTATTTTATTTTTCAATTTATTGCACATTTTTAAAGAAATTATTTACATAGAAAATATATATTTTTTATCAATTTTTAATGCAAAATATATTTTAATAATTCAAAATTAAATTTTAGAATGCTGTTTTTAGTATTGGTTTATTAATAAAATCATTCATTCCAACTTCAATAGATTTATTGTAGTCCTCCTAGCCTACATATGCAGTGCATGCTATAATAATAGGGATATTTGTATAATTCACGCTTTTGTAGAATTGAATTATTTCCTTTACAGTTTCATACCCATTTTTAACTGGCATTTCGATATCCATAAAGATCATTTAAGGTGAATTACAACAACCTTTTTCATATTAAGATTTGATGAATTAAATTGCTGAGTCACCATCTGAAAATGTAATAACATCAAATTAAAATTATTAAATAATTTTGAGTAGAGCATATAAGTTAAATTAATTATCATCTACAATTACTATTTAAGGACATTTACATCTTTTCTTTTTGTTCTAGTTAAATTCTAAAATATCCTCCATTTTTTGTTAAGGGGAAAGAGGTTTATCATTTCTATCTTGTTCAATATTATTTTCTATATCAATACTCTTATGCAAGCTAAATTAAGACCTCGAACTATTTCGTTTTTCATATTTATCGTTTGTTTTTGAAGATGTTGTCTATTTTTAATTAGATTAAAGTTATCCTCTAATATGCTTTGAACTAGCATAAGAAGTAAATCCTTCTTGTTCATTTGGAATGTTTTCATCTTTTGACTCAATATAATTTTTGGAATTCTAAAAAGATTTTCTATGAGTAGTAGTATTTTAGTATTAAGATATCTTTCTACTCAAACTTCTTATTTCAGATTATCCATTTCTTTATTCAAAATCTGTTTAATTCGAATATTCTGAGTTGGTTTAAAAATTTTCATTTAATTAATTTATTGCTGAACTAAAGTTAGAAACTCTCTTTGAATTTTGGTTTTGGCTATCTGCTTACACACTTTAATTTTGCTATTACTTTTAAAGCATTATTAATTGTTCATGCTTGCTTGATAAACTATCAACATTTTATTAGTTTTAGATAAAATATGGTGCCTAAAATTAACCATGATAAGGTGAAAACTTCTATGAAATTCTTTTTTGAGCTTTATTTAATTTATTCCTGAAATCAAGATTTTCATCTTCTGAAAAATATTTATTAACTTCAATTTAAAGTGTTTTATTCAAATCTGATCTCATATCTTATTTGAATGAATCTTCAACCACTTAACAAGAACTTAATTCCATGTTATTTTCTTCAAAATGAACATTGTTTGCTATTTGAGTTATTTCTATATTAATATGATTGTTTATTATATTAGGGTTATTGTTACTTTTGTTTGTATTTATTTTATCCCCAAAACTATTTAAGTTCTTCTCAAAACTAAGCTAATGTTCTTCTTAGACAAAAGCATATATTGAATTATTTTACTTTTCTGTCTAACTAATTTCACAATCTTGAATTTCATTTGTATTTTTTATTGATTAATCACAACTTTACAAATGTATTATTTTATTTTAAGTAGTAGTCTTTTATTCATTTTGCTAATTTTAAGAATGAGCTGAATAATTATCTATTTTCTTTTATGAATTTTTATTTCTCTTACTTTAATTAATATATTACTCATTAATTGCCTCTATATTATTGTTAAAATCTTCTACTAAGATACTAAACTTCGATCCTTTACCATATTCTGATTCTACAAAAATCCCTCCCTAATACTATTCATCTTTTACTAAACCTTTAGCCAGAGAGTTAGATATAATCAATCCCAATCCACATCCCTACTTGTTAAGCTGCTCATCTTCTTTTTTTTAATATTAAATCTATTTATTTTTATTAAAATAGTTTTTAAGGTTGAAATTGATTTATTAAAACAAAATTTACTTTATTACAAAAGTTGAATATTTATTTTAGATTATCTTAAGAAATACCAATTCCACTATCCTTAACATATATTTGATAGATACTTTTGGAGATTTAAAGAATACCCAATTCAATGAAACCAGATTTGGTAAATTTTAAAGAATTTGATAAAAAGTTAAGTATAATTTGACGTATTCTGTTTGGATCAGAACAAATAACTTAGTTTATTTTTTTATCTTCAACCACAATTATTTCTAAATTTTTCATTTAGGCTTAGATACTTACAAGCTTACTGCAGTCTTTTAAAAGATTAATTACATTAAAATCTAAGAACGAATACTTAAATTTCCCACAATCCATTTACACAAAATCGAGGATGTCATTAATTTGGTTCAGTAGAAGCTTATTAGAAAAAAGCGCTGGAACTATATATTCTTCTATGCAAGATTAATATTTTTATTCAGGCTAGAGCTCATCTTACAAAACTTCCAACATGGAAATAGAGCAGTTCAAAGGAGTTCTTAGCTCATGGGAGAGAGTTGCAAAAATTTTCATTTTCTCTTTTTAGATTTCTTCAATTTTTTTTGTATAAAGATCTTCCCAAATTTCTGAAACAATAACTAAAACTAAAGGCTCTTTATTTTTTTAGTCTTCTTATATTATCAAGTCTATAGGGATGATCTAAATTATTAAATTTTTATCTTGATGCCTCAACTTTTATTTTTAAAAATTATGATGATGTATTTTACTTTTTAAAATTTGATTTTACCTAAAGTTTAGTAATATTATTAACTTGTTGAGTATAAATTGGATGATCTTCAATTTTTTCATTTTGAGTGGTAGATTAACTAATAATTTAATTAGATTAATAAAGGTATTTAAAATTAGAAAATGTTACATTTTATCTTAATTGTCTTGAGTTTAATATTTCTATTCATTCTTTTTGTTTGTCTAGAATAGACTATCGACAACATCACAAAAGCTTATTGATTGTTTAGTGATCTCATTTGTTAAATAGTTTTCTATGAAATAAACAATTTATAAAAAAAGGTATTAAATTTTGTAATGAATCTTACAATCTCTAAATCTAAATTGAAATTATTTGTGATTGGCTGGTTAATTTTAAGTATTAGTAACCTAAATTGGATCTATTGTTTAGTTATTTTCAGTTATTGAATTATGGTTTGTTTATTCATCATAAGTATTTTTTTCATCTCCTTCAAGATGGATATTTTATTTGTTAAGTAGAATTCTTTCTAATCCCTTCATATTTATATTTGTAAAGGACTCAGAATTCATAGTTTTAATTATTTCTTCTTTATAAAATTATTTTTATTTTATATTTTTATTTTTTATTTCATCAGTGTTGAGTTAAATTCTACAGACATTTTCATCGTCATCTAAATTTTTAAAAAAAGCAAAAAGTTAAAATAAATTTATTTTTTGAAATTATTATACTTTCTTAACTTTTGAAATCTTATTAAGGTTACATGTTTTCTTCTTATCTTAAATGGATTTATATTTAACATTTATTATCCTAACAACATAATCTTTAATCATTTAGTTATTATTTAGTCTAGCTCTAAACATCTAGCTAACTATCCACAAATTAGACAGATTTCTCTTCAATATTTATATTTTTTTATATGATCTCCTTTTAATAATTAAAAAATGTTAACAAATTTATTTTTTTCTAATTTCAAGAGAGGAGGGGTACATGCTATTATTATTCATTCAGAAGAAATTTATTTTTCTAAAAATACAATTGAAAGAACAATCCATAATCAGATAGTTTTAGTTATTTTAAGACCCCATTTACAGAAAAAAATAACTTAGATAATGAATATATTTTAAATAAATTTACATGCTAGATAAATTTCGATTAAGTAATAGTGGATTTTTGGGTTTGGTGATATTGATAGACTTCTGATTTACATTTTTGAATATTTTTTTATGATACTGAAAAGTTTAAAGTGTTGTTCAAATTACTTGTACATTAAGTATTTACTTTACTCTCTTTCTTATCGAAGCATTTAGAATTTTATGTACTGCAATTAGCTAGGTTTTAATTATTAAATCTACTATTTTTAATTTCTTCTCCTTCTTATTTGTTTTCTTTTGTTTAGATTAAAATATTTGGCTATTTCTTATTTTGTTCTTAATCTGATTTTTGATCTAAATTTTCATCATTTTTAATTTATCCTATATTAAAGAGAGTCTATTATAGATCCTTATCACTTTTTGATTAAAAAATATTCTTTAGAGCCGCGTTAGCAAATAATATCTATTTTTTAGAGTCAATTACAGCTAACCCTTCAGGAATAAGTTACTAAATATTTTTATAAAAGCTTCTAGCAAGGTACTATTTACTTTTCTCTATTTCAGGAGTAAATATTTATGTAACATTCACTTAAAAAAATATAATGTTGCTTAAAATTGACTAAAAGAAATATAAGATATTAATAAAAGCACTTAAATAATCAAATTCATTAGCAGTTTAAAGACGAATAAGTGAATATGTTTATAATCCAAAAGTATGAAATAAATTAACTCTAAAATTGCTAACACTGCATGTTTAAGATACTAGAAAGGATTACGTAAACATAGATATCACTACTGTAAGTTGCTTATTTGATCCTATGAGCATAATGATCTCAAAAGAAGAAATATAAATTGCAGAAATAATCAAAACAATAAAAAAATCTTTTAATAATGTCTTAGAGGCATAGAATTTATTTAGATATTTAGCACTTAAATTTTATTTTACTTCTTATTTTAAAGTTTCTTTTAACTTTAATCCAGGAATCCTATCTTTTGACTGCCTTTTTATCAATATCAGCAAGTAAAAAGCCATTAAATTTAAAAAAAATAGTGATCCAAAGAGCTTTTAATGAAGTGAAAAGAAGCAAATAAATGCCAAAAGTATCAGATACAAGTATATTATAATTTGATAGATCCAATCAGTTTTGCTAGAACTAATTAATTTCTACTTAAAAATCTAATTCATTTATGTATTTGATTATTAATATTGTTATATCTTCATATTATTTCTCTTCCGTATTGTTTCTTGTTTGTCTTTTCTTTTATTAAACTCGTTATTTACAAATATAATATAATTATTCTTTAATTTTACATTTTGTTAATTACTTTCATTCACTGAGCGAAATCGATAGAAATTTTAGATTTCAATCCAAATCAAAGTTAGTTAATTAAAACATATTTCCAATTTCTATCCATTCAAGCATCAGTGAATCAATTAAAAAATTCTTACTAATCATGAAATGAAATACCTAATAACTAAGATTCTTTGTTAACAATACTTGATTTTTTTGATAAAAACTCTTGTCTATTGTTACTTTTTTAATTTTTAATTCTTAACTAAATGAAATAAATAACTTCATGAAAGCTAAAAAAAATTCAATTTAAATTATTGTCCTGAGCAAACATCTTTTTTATTTCTTTAATACCTTTTCTACTATTGGTCATATTTTAAAAATAAAAAAATAAACCAATCAAATAATCTAATTTTTACAAGTTTTTCTCTTGATTCTAATTTTCGGAATTCAAAAATACAAAAAAACATGTGTTTAATATAATTATGACAAAATAATTTGAAATTCATTCAAAATGAATTATGTAAAGAGTCTGTAATACTTATTTATTCCTGTTAATTTTTATATTTTTTTATATTTAATGAAAAATAATCATTTTATTTTGTATGAAAGTTCTACATTTTTGAACTAAAATCTCTCTTTTTAAATTTTATCAATTAAAATGATTTTTTTTGTAAACAAATTTAAATAATTTTCAATCGAGAGAGAATAAACATTTTTCACTATCATAAATATCTACTTAATTAATTAATTGTTGAAAAATGTATTCAAATTTCATTTTCATTTAAATAATAGACAAAAAGAAAGATGATCAAAAAATATTTATTAGTAAAAAAATGGATTATCCAAAAACTAATAGTAAAAAAGAAGGGGTAGAGAGAGTTACTCATTTAAAGATGAATCAAATTTATATAAAAGTGAGATTGGCTATACTAAATCTATAACAAGAGCTTATCTTTGTTCTCCTACTGTTAATTAATTCAAATCAAAAAATTAATTATGAGAATTAGACCAGCCCTTTTTACTAATTTAATTATATGGTTTTTAAATTACTTTATAAATCTTTTTAATTATATAAACATCTAGACAAAAATATTCATTATTTTTGATAGATTTTTTATTAATTTATTCAGTAAGTTTTTCTAATAATTCAGAAACCTAAAAGAATTCTCAATCTTAATTTTATAATATCACACCATTGCTCTGTCAAATCAAACCTAGTTTTAGAAAAAACCAAATTATCAAGTAATTTTGATTTACTTTTTTAAACAATTTGAAAGATTAAAACAATGGGAATACTGAAAAAACCAAGGTTTTGTAATTTAAAATATCATCAAAAATTAATTTATTTTTTAGATGAAGAGAAGGTATAAAATATTTTTAAAAATAGCAAAGATATTAACCTAATTAATTTTTAATGAATTGATTGAAACGCACATTTCCTGATAATCTTTAAAAACTAAAAATTCAAAATAATTTCATTAAATTTAAATTGATTGATATATATTGCAAAGATAAATAAATAAATAAATAAAATTAATCATCACTCAATAATCAATAACACATACATGAAACCAAAATTACGTTAATAACAACAAACCATGAATTTTTAAACAAAAAATATGAAAAAATAATAATAAATCTTTGAAAATTAATAAGTAAAGAAAAATAAAATTAAAGAAAAGATATAACTGAGGCCAATAAAATAAATTTGTATTACCATTTTATTTTAACCCCAATTAAAATATTTAAATCAAATTCTATTTTAAGATAAAACAAATTTTGAGCATAAAAGAATCAACAGAATAAAAATATAACAACAAATATTTTGTGAAAATCTGCAACAGCTTATTAAAATCTTTTCAGAATTTTTAATTTTGTTTATACAAAAGAATTGTACAATTTAAATAAGAAAGGTTCAAATTTTTGGAAACAAAAATGAGGACAAAATTGAAAAATAGCCCAATTTTAAAAAATGATATTAAGATTTATATGACAAATAAAATGATAGATTTTCTTGTTTCTAAAATTGAATTAATAAAGATATTCAAATCAAAATAACTTTATAATTACATAAAACAACAAAAAAATGTATGAAAAGGTGAAATTCTTAATTTATATATTCCCAAAAATTTAAAGATGATTTTAATGAAAAGGTAATTTTGTCTTGAAAATTGGTTAAGTATTAACCGATCTCTTTAAATAAAGAATATTAGGATAGGATGTCATATGAATCATCAAATCAAATATGAATAAATTAAAAAAATAGTTGTTTACAAAAATAAAATAATCAGATTGTATCAGTGAAAATTATTGATTTACAATTTACAAATTTTCTTTTTTGATTTTTGATTAACAAAATTCTTTTATTATGTCTTTAATGAACTAATTCACATAAAGATAGAATAATAGAAAGATAGAAAAATTTAATTTGTGTAATTTCTGAGAATTTCTATCACCTCGTTATTTTTAAACATTTTTAACCAATAATTACTTTTAAATATAAAAAGATTCAAAATAAAACAATTCAATATGTTAAAAATTATGAGCGAAATACAAATTTAAGACAATTATCTTGTTTAATAGTCTAAATCTACTTTCATGGATATCACATATCAAAATTTAAGTTATTCCATTAGATAAAAAGATAAAGAAAGAAAAATTTTGAACAATATCTCAGGTAGTTTTAGTAAGGGTTTGAATGCTATATTAGGAGGATCAGGAGCTGGAAAAACTTCACTATTAAACATTTTATCAAAGAAAATTACGTAATTTTTTTAAGCATGTAAAATAAATGTTTTACAATTTTCATAATAGTTCTGAAATGCATAAAATAGAGGGAAAAATAACTTTGAACGGTGTAGAATATGACAATTAGATGTTTTAAAAATTTGCTTGTTATGTAATGTAGGAAGATATATTACTTGCAACACTAACTGTGAGAGAATATTTAGAATTCGCAGCTAATCTTAAGCTTAAGCATTTGACTTAAGAGTAAAGAAAATAGGAAGTCAACAAAATTATCAAATTACTCATGCTTTAAAAATGTGAAAATACATTAATTGGAGATCATTTAAATAAAGGCCTTTCAGGTAATTAATCATTGACTTAAGAATTATTCATTTATTTTTTATATAATAGAACAAATCTTTAATTTTGTTTTTAGCTGATTTGTCTAATTTTATCGTTAATTAAAAATTTAGGTGGTGAAAAAAAGAGGGTGTGTATTGGAATTGAACTTCTAGGAAACCCTAAGGTTTTGTTTTTAGATGAACCAACTAGTGGATTAGATTCATTTACTGCTTACATGATCATAGTAACACTCAAAGAATTTGCTAATCAAGAGAATAGGACAATTATTTTTACTATTCATTAACCTTCTTCTGACATTTGGGAACTTTTTGATTAAGTAACCTTATTAGTTGAAGGCTAATTTATTTACAATGGGCCAAGAGATTAAGCAATTGAGCACTTTGCAAATAAAGGGTTTATGTGTCCTTAATACTCTAATCCCGCAGATTATTTTATGAATATTATGTAATCAAAAGATTATGAAATTTATAAAAAGCTATGGGAACAACAAGAAATAAATTAGAAAAATCAATAATTGGTCAATACAAACAGAGAATAGAATTATGCTAAGCCTTTATAAAAAGAAAATTAATTAAAAGATTTCTTTTACTCAGTTCAGATTTTAACTAAGCGCTAGTTGCTTAATTTAAAGAGAAATAGAATACTCTTGAAAGCAAGATTTTTCTAATCTCTTTTTATGAACCTATTTTTAGGTTTAATTTATCTTGATTAAAGCAGTAAAACTAGTACCCCATAAGAAGTTTTATAAGTTTGTAAATCAGTTCTTCTTATTGGATTAGGAAGCTTCTTTTCAAGCATGAACCCTTAAACAATAGCCTTTTGTTCTGAAAGAGCTGTGTTTCTTAAAGAAGAGAATTCTAAAATGTATACAACATTAAGTTACTATATATCAAAAACACTACCTGAAATACTTGTTTGCTCTTGGTTTGGATTCCAGGTTACTTTGATTTGCTATTTTATGTATGGTTTTGGTGGAGATGCTTCAAACTTTTTCTTTTTTGCATTAAATTTTATGCTGATTAATAACATTGGGAGCTCCATCGGAGTTCTTTCTTGTTGCACTTTTGAATAAGCTAGCATAGCGGTATCATTTGCTATTACTTTTATGATGCCTTAAGTTTTATTTTCAGGAATATATAAGAACGTAGGGGATTTGCCTTCATATGTAGCTTGGTGTAAATATCTCACCCCTACATTTTACTCAACAAACGCTATTGTTAATGACTAATTTGAAGGAAAGGATGTTTCTTATAATCCTATTGAGCAGTTACATTATGATGTTGATAAATGGCTTAGTATTTTGCTATTAATAGCACTATATTTAGGAATAAATACAATTTCTTATTTATTATTGAAATATCGCAGAAGAACTTTATAATGAATAAATAATAAAGAAAACTTAAAATTTAATTTAGTCCTATTTTGATGAAATATTTTTGAGAAATAATTAAAATTTAAATAAATATGTGTATTTTATTTATCAATATCTTTTCTTTTGTAAATATATTTTGAAACTAGTTTGTATTCATTAAAAGATTTTGGTTGTTAAAAAACCAGAAATTATAATTTCGTTGATATTATTAATTAAACATCAGTGACGTCAAGAATCTTAGATTGTGGTAAAGCTTTAGCTTCCAAAAAATTTAAAGATGTTAATCTAAATTAAATAAATATTAATTTATTGATATTTTTATTACTGTGACATCAGTTAATTAGATTGATTTCGTCACCTTAAATATTTTCTTAAATCTATTTCTTTTGGATGCAATTAATCAATAATTCGCTGATTCTTATATCTTTTTCGAGCTATTAAGATCTATTTTTAGATTCTTAGTAAGCTTTCTTGTCATAATTATTAATAGTTTTAGAATCAAACTTAATACTTATTTTGTTAGCAAATTTTCATTGTCTAATTTATTACGAGCAAGAATTTCTCCTTTGGTAGTAAATATCTTTCCTCGAAAACAAGCAACTCTATTGTAAATTTTGATAAAATTATCCAAAAAATGTGAGGTTTTATTTTGTGATTATCTACAAATAAGTCCTTGAAATTTTGTAGTTTCATTCATTCTATGCTATAATCAAGAATTTAATAAAAATGAAAATGTTATTATTTAAAAAATATTAAATTTTAAAAAGTAATCCTTAAACTTGTCCAACTTAAGTTATTTTTTTTATGATTAATTTTCATCTTACAAAAATTAAATATTTTTGAAATACATTTTTATTGATTTTTAAATTAAGAAGATAAACTCCAAAAAAACATAAATTCATTTCTTCAAAATTTAGTGTTGGTAGTTTCTTTTGTTTAAAATATGAATTCAGTAAGTCAAAATTAAAAATAAAGACTAATATTTTGAAACAAATAATTTATTTATTTATCTTAATTTCTAAGATATAAAAGAACTTTGTTAGAAAAATCAAATAAGAAAGATAAAGTTGCAAATTTGTTGAGATAACATAAAAATAATTTAAAATAGGCTTAGGCACTAAGAGAAATTCTAATTGAATTATTGAAAATTTAATGTAGAATAATCCCTCTATTTATTGTATTTAATACTGATGTAGTCTAGGCAAATCTACAAAAAATGTATTGAAAGAGGAAGAGGTAATTTGATTAAGAAATCTATTCTAAAACAGTATCCTAAAAGATAAATTTGAATTATTAAATATATCTTGTAAAAATCACCAATTAAATGATGATAATAATATGAAATTAAAAATTTATTTTAACAAAAAACATTGAAATAGATTTCAAATCATATTTGAAAAATGATAAATTTAACATAACAGTATTATTAATAATACAAATTTAAAGATAGTAATTTTAATAAATAAATCCAGAATTTTCTTTTTATCATTTTCTTTTGATAAAAATAAAAACTTTTTTATTATATTAATACAGCCATTATTAATATCCTTGAGTCCAAATTGTAAATTACCATAAATGATAGACAGAAGAAAATTTAAATTAAAAACTAAAAATAAATAAAAAAGGATATTTTTAAGAATATTAATTATGAATGATTTAACAACATTAACTCCTGCTAATCCATAACAATAATCAATAATCTAATAATTTTTAGATTCATTTGATGGATTAGGTACTGGAAATATAACCCAAAGGCAAACTAGAATCTTTAATAATTAATTATAGAAATATTATGAGATAATTTTTTGCATATTTATCCAGCATTGTATATGAACTTAGAAGAATCTGAATTAATTTTATTTTTTAAATGATAATATACCTTAATACATTGAAAATCGTGATGAGAGTGTTAACGAGGAATCATCTATTTTTTTTTTAAATAGAATGTTGA